>JABASH010000312.1:0-44668 GCA_019776445.1 Tomocerus maximus | reverse complement strand
CCTAAAAAGATATAGGACTTTTGACTTTCACTCTTAATAAATCTGGAACCAGTAATCGTATTGCAACAAGAGTTCCACTATCGGATAGAGCAGGTTTTTTAGTCAAATTTCGAATTTTGAACATGGTAAAATTTAAACTGTCAATAGAGAGGCGGGAAAAAAATTAGTGATATTTCATATTTCCTCTGAAAATGGGGAGATTGACCAGAGAACCGAAAGTGTTAATCGTCGATTCTTATGCAAAGAATTGGAAGTTAAAGAATGTTCAAACTGATTTTAAGCATAAGCTTGACTTCCTGACTCAATTTGAGACGATAAAAACATTGGTCCCAAATTTGAGAGCAGTGGTTCGGTAGAATATCTCCGCTTAACTGGCCAAGATGCTTCATTCCAATCTATGTGCGTCCCCATCTTGCATTATCATAAATGGATTATTGGTTGGTTGATCTCAAATTTGGGACGCATATTTTTTATCACGGCACGAAGTCAAACTTCCCATTCCTTGCATAAGAATTGACGATAGACACTTCCTGTTCTCTGGTCAATCTCCCCATTTTCAGAGGCACTCTATTGACAGTTTTAGTTTTACTATGGTGTTCAAAATTCGAAATTTAACTAAAAGAAACATGCTCTGTGATGATACTCTTGTTGCAATAACATTACTTGTTCCAGCTATATATTTTTGGGCCACCCTGTATATTAGATAAATAGTATTTGATAAATATCATATTATTTTCTCCAATACATTTTCCTACCATTTATGTAAGGGGGTGAAGTATTTCGAGGAGGGTGAACTATTTTTTCGAGTAGCTTGTAAAGGTGAAAAAACAATAGTTCACCCAGGGCGGGTGAACTAATACGAGGGGGGGTGAACCGAATCGGGTTATACGGTAATTTGAATTGCTGTATTTTAACTTGCATAACCAACTATATCTCCAGTTAAAATTTATCTTCAAAGTAATTAAATTGTCTGCTAGCATAAATTGAAGATGTCCAACCGGTTGGTAGCATATACGCAAAATATGGTTTAGAAAAAGAAAGTAAGGTTTAGAATTATATTTTCTCCTGGATACTTGAATGCCATATTTTGTTCACAGGTCACACGAAAGACAAACAAAGTAAAACGAAGTATTGTGTAGGGAAAGTTTAAGTAATTTAGCTGTGCCATTGTCCTAGTGTACAAAGTCATAGACACAGTACGACTTAATTATGTGTTTCAGCAGTTTTTGATTTTGAGAAGGCATTGGAAGTTGGAGGCCTTAAGCAAGGAGGTCGGTTAAAGTTGCCAGGACGAGTCTTCATTGAGGTTTTCCAAAGGTGTGTGCATGGCTACTTGATTTGGCTGCACAGTGATAATGTGAATGTACATGAGGAGAGAGATGCAGTACCGATGTCAATTTATGATTTATGAGAGTTGGATGGGAAGCCAAGCCTGTTGCATGTCATTCTGAAGATTATGTTTTGTTAGTGCGAGTGAAGATACGGATTGTGATGCATGAAATGTGCAAAGGTTCCTTCAATGTCAGCCCATCGTCTTCTAATCCCATAAAGCGGAATGATAAGTGTTGGTTGTTGAGTATGGAACAGTGATACATACGGCATGACTGAGCAAATACAGATAGTTAGCAAATGGGTATCCGATCCGATCAATAGGGATGTTTATTACGAGGCGGACTGTGTCGAGGTTTTATTGCTACTTTATCTCTAACTAGGTAATGGAGGCTGAGTGAAGTCTCAAGAGATATTATTTAACGAAGCTGATGCCCCATGCCTTTGGGCTCTGATTTAAGGAAGTGATTCCTCCGACTCAACTTCTAATATGATATACCGTCAGGCGATTCTCTATTTATCTCTCTTTGATCTTCCCTTCTTCTGTCCTCTCCATATCCATTATGCAATCACTTCTATAACACCAAACTTGTGCTAGCTCTTATAATCACTATAGTTTTCCAATCCAACAGGAACCTGGATGTGGTGAAGTAATAATGTATTCATGTTCATACTGTGTATATGCTCAGGCATATAATATTATCAGAAGGATCTTCCTGCATGTAGCTAGATATCACAGAACAGCAAAGTACTGTATTACTTCTATTAACACAACGGTCCCTCAGAAACGTGTAAACTTGTACGAGTACAAATACTAGCCAATATTTAACACACGTCTCAAAATGACTCCCTACAGCTAATTGATGCATTTGGCTTTGAACGAGAATCTCCATTCTGCACCAATTATCTGCCTATCCAACAACTGTTGCTCACTCACAAACTCCGCACAATTGATATATAAGGACTCAAACATGATACAAAATGGATTTGACCAGTGAGCATTTCATGGCAAAATGAAAGATTGAGATATGCACATTCATGCACAATTCTCTAAAGAATTAATTCCTTGTTCACCAGGAATTGTATATAGACATGTGATCATTTTTATGACATTTTAACGAGGATTTTCATTTTCTTTGTATTGTGCATTAAACTGAATCTTCTGTAATGCATGCGGCTTTGTCCTTGCCTTTTACTTTTAATCGTGCAGCTTGATTTGAATTAATTTATTGTTTTGGGAAGTACTGTGTCAAACCGCTTTTTTATCAAGCGATTCCGTGAGTTCTTTTAAACCCATCAAATCAACAAATGTTATTAGTACATCCTACATATATCGTACTATGCATAAGTTGGTAGCTTTATAAAAAGCTTTTTGACACAACGGATGCGATGGCACTGCCGATTGTTTTCTTCAAGGGTAGGTATACCAAACTTATAGGAGGTTATCTGAATAATACTTGGAATATGGTATAGTTACAATAAATAATCTGTGTGCTTTTATGCAAAGGTTTGTGAGAAGATGCAAAAAGATAAAATAAGGGATGCAATTCTTGCATATGTTATAGCAGCAAGATTAAAAGTAAAAATTGTGATGCATGTTGCATCGTCCAGAGGTATCTGTACTCACAGACATGTACATAGAATAGTTTTTTAATACTTAATAAAGTATCTATGTACATTTGTTAGTTACTTTAAGGAGAGAGGTACGTACGTATAATGAATCTAACATGCGATGGATGGAAAACAGGTTGTTTAGGGAGCAAGACAATGTGTTTAGTCTTATACGCAGTGTTTACTCGAGCTTGATGATGGAAGTAATGATAGAGTGGATTCGTGTTGGAGTCTGTGGAAGAGATACCTTATCTATGTAAAGTAACGAGTATCGAAGTGTGTGTTAAGGTATTTGGTGTTAAATTCGATTTGACGCATCCTCGACCTCATCTCTTTTTCAAAATGGACCTGGACTATGGGGAAGGCGAGCAAAAAGCTGTGAATTTCTTTGTCTACTGTAGACTTGACTAGACTGGACATAACTGGTCTGATTTAAATACTTGCAGGTACATATTGTATCCATCTCTGTGGATTATATGACTGCTAAGTACATCCGAGTACCTTCAACATAATTGTATACTTTACTATTGGCGTGTTGTGTAAAGTACGTGGGGAAGAACTGAATTCAAATAAAATTACTTTTTACTGTTCAAATAATCTCGTCTACTTTTCATCGCATTAGCTTTATGCATGGTGTGATGTTTCTGTTCACTTGTAACCAAACCTTATAGTTTGAGCGAGATTTCCTTGACGTAAGATCTCCGTTTTATATAGTTTCCCTCCACAACTATAGTAGAAACTAAGAATTTCTTTTACATTCAAGAAATACTATACTTATGCAACATTTTGACTTTATTTTATCTACGAATGCACATATAGGTGAAGTAGCAATCTAGAATACGCCGCTCTGCATTCCTTGTTATCTATTATTCATTCTGAATCGATTCTTTGGAAACTGGATGCAGCAGATTACGTGAGTCTGTAGTCAAACTTGTGTAACAGTCCAGGCCGGTCTGTGTACCTGAACTAACAATAAGCCAGAGGCTCCAGTTCACATTGAAATCCTTCCTTTAGCAAAGCATTGACAAGTAAACTTGACTTTGAACATCTGATAATAAAGGTGGTAGTGTTCTTTGTGACTTTAATACAACTCCTTTGCATTCAAAGACGTTTCTTATACGTTAAATGGATCATACAGAAGTTACTTTAACGAACGATATTATATTATCTCGCATTCTCGGTTGATATAGGCTGATAGGATGAACTGGGATGAACGCATAACATTATTTTAATATTGAAAACGTTGTGCTAAATGCAAGATGTATTAAACACATTATGTGTGTTTCAAGATGTATCCTTTCATAGTCTTCATATTACTACTCTCTGAAATTCTCATCCACAAAAGTTTTATTCCCTGGATTTCGTTTCCTAAAATTAGTATTTTTGTGCATATTACAATTTATCGTCCATAACTAAGTCAGTGGGCAATCATCTGCTACACTACAATATTGAAATATTTCGTAATTTATAAAAAATGCAGTCTCAGGTCTCTAATTCAAGTTATGGGCAATTCCAACCTTTAGATTAATACTGAGAATAAGGCAAAGTTGAGAATCTTCTTATTCCACATTATGTACAAGTGATAGAATGACACACATGCAATGTAATGTGTAGGAGTAATGAGTTTAGATTTGCATAAAAATGCATTCAGGCAACCAATACAAATTAACACAGCAGAATAGTCTCTAAATATTTTACTCATTATGTCCGTCCAACTCACCTTTTTACTTTGCATCTTTATCTATGATAGTTTGGTATGCATTTAAATAGGATTTTAATGTTGAATGCATTACCCTACCTTGAATCAATGGAGGGATGAGAAACTATTTATTCGAAATAGTTGCATTCCCCAAGAATTCTATGATAATTATATTAGTGGGATAGGAAGGAATTGAGGTATTCAGAATTTTTTGCCTTCACAAGGTTCTTTCCAAAAGTTGAGCCCTCCTTCTTCTCTTCCTAAATATGTGCCGACACTCCCTTTTCTCGTCATAAATGTAGTAAACAGGCATAACACTCTTTACAGGTTAATGAGTGATAGGTATCTATTATAACATCCACAATTTCCCTAAAGGCTCCTCATATGAATAAATAGAAGGTAAGTAAGTGTTTACTCGTCCATGAAGAGGTGATAGGTAGGTCATTTGTTAATTCAGTATTAGACACAAAAAATTCTATAATTATTGTTTAAATGTGCATTGTAGGATCTCATTCTTGTGGCACAGGGCATCTGGAGCATAAAAACCTTTCAAACCTTGGAATATTTAGTGCAGCAAATTTTTATGCAATTACCTGTCATAATTCATATGCATTTCTTGCATCGAGTGAATAATATCCAATTATGATGGTGAGGATAGTGAGGAATAAAAAACCGATGCATTAGAAAAAGTGGCAATCACAACTAATTGTTGATTTCCTTGTCTTCTCATTAATCATCAGGGCATATTAGTTATAATTTGCTGAGATAGTTTTGCCAGTTCATAGGTCGGTGAGGTACAGTTTCCGCCTATATGGTTCCATCACAAGTGAAAAGAAACGAGAGTTTTATACTCTCGCGTTTAATTGACTTGAGTTCTAATTCCAAATTGGATTTTTAATTGCAGAAAGATTTACATATCTATCACCTTCCCTTGTTAAACTGACTGTCTGTCTCGAAATGGGAAACTTGCTAACACTCTTATATTAAAAATGTAAATGATCACTTGTATTCTCAGTATTAATTCGTAGAACTGAGTAATGAGATTTTATGATAATTTTCCATTGGATTTGCAATGGTTGTCAGGAGTCAGTTGGAGTTGCTGTCTCTCTTTAAGTAGTGGTTACCTACTCAAAGTTGTTGCTTGAAAACAATAATTACCGAAAATAAAGGTAGACAGACAAACTATTGTAATTTCATCCCTGAGAGCAAATCTCTATATGATTTCTGTAGAAGTGCATAGAGAGTTAGTTCAATTAAGTACAACTTTAATTAGGTGAGTAATGACAAAGTGAATTTATTGTTAGTCCACCCAAGTCTAGTTAGTCACATGCCGAAAACAAAGCTAATAATGTTGACATCAGGAGTAATCTGTGAAAGTTAATGAAAGCATGACAAGAGCATTCCTTTGACAGAGATAAGCTAACAAAAGTTAATATAACGAGAGTAGCCACGAATTGCAAACCAACGGCCACCCGTGCACTTGTAGAAAATCCACAGTCAGGTTGTCGTTGTCTGTGTCTCTTCTGGTATTTAATTTGATTTCACATTGTCTACATTGCAATTTACATGTGTTAACATATTGTTTAATGAATTTCTGCACACATTAAGCTACATGCACATGCATGCCTCATTCACTTTTTATTTCATAATAAATAACAAACACAAGCCTATAGAGTATAATGTGTAACGTGTACGTCTATTTGGTCATAGTACAGGAATTAAACGGACTGAGGTACATTTGAGAGTTTATGGCTATCATTGACCCCAAAAGGTAAAACTACAGAAGTTGAGCCCTTTGAAATGGTTTACCTTGCCATAATACCACCGCGATGCGAGAGCAATCAATCTGAAATGATTATAGAATAATTCAGAGCTAAATAGGTTACATCTTGATATTGTAAAGGGAATGAAGGCAATTTATAATACTCACTTATTTTCGTATTCAGCCATGCAAAAGGTTGATTGAAATTGAAAAGCAGGCAGAACGTATGGTAGAGTGCAGAAAGTTTTTTGGCATTAGTGTCTACAATTAATATAATGGAGCGCACAGGGCTAGAGTAATAAATATTCTAGAAAAGTAGGATCTCGTTCTCGTCTAGGAGGTCTTTCTATCTCAACTGAAAGTGAACCAAATATTTAAGTTGCACCTTTAGAAGAATTGTAAAGTACAAATTAGGATTTCGTCGCGGGCGACTAGGACAACATGAAAGTGCATGTCACTCTTTGGTAGCATTCTGGGTCAGACTGATTTTATGCATTGTGCACACATTAAATTAGGCATTGTTTCAATTCAGTCTTAATTGGTGCTAGGTGCAATGTTTACCATACTATAGGGAAACACACATGCTATATGACAATGTCATACCAAATGAAAAGTTCGGGCAAATGAAGTCTCCACCTCGTAGTTAGTGATAAATACTTAGTTTGACTATAATATCTTTGACTTGGTATGGCTTGTATACATAAGTACTTGAAATAAATGTGCAATTTGAACATGGAGATGAATGTTAGGTCCACTTATGGGTTTCTACATTTATTGTTCTTCTACTTAGGAATTAAGAATGTGGCCAGGTGACGATCAGGAGGGATGGGTTAGTAAATACACTGTCTCCCCAGTTATTAACTGAGTTATTTATTATCATTCCTATTAGGATACTTAAGGACTTGCGAGAAGAATCAAACAATACAGCAAATAGTAGATAAGATATCTGGATTTAGCAGGAATGGCCAAGGTAGCTCACATTTATTATTTTGCAATTACTATTATGCTATTTATTATTACATATGAAGAGGTACATCTAATATTGCAGTTGAATAGCTTCGTAAGTTAGTTGACAGGCATGGCAGTAGTGTTGGACTTTTCTACAAATATAGCCATGCCCATAGAAATGCAAACAAACAAAACTTGTAAAAAATAATGCTGGCTGAAAAGTGAAAGAGAGTTTTTGTTTTGTTCATCTGATTTCAAAGTCACAGTCTCTTTCGTTCGTCATAATATTCAGAGTACTTCACTACTGTACAGTAAACGCCAGAGCAGAAAATTGTTTCCTTCTGTCTGCTGATTTCCATCTGAAAAAGAAAGACAGTGTGATGCATAGAATTCTACAAACAAGAACATGCTCCAATCTTATCGTAATAAAAATACGCTATAAGTATAAATCTATTAAATCTACAAACGTTATACTTAATGCATTAGTAAACGCAGAAAGGAAATCTTACTGTCAGTAAACTTGTGTTTATAATTCATTTAATGTAGGTCTCCTTCTACAGTATCTACTTAATGGCTATAGGTAAATGCTAAATAGCAGTGAGTAAGAATAAGATAATTGAACGCAGCGTAGGGGTAAGATTGTAAATGAGAGATATCTCTATCAAGAAAATAAGTAGGCTATGCTATAATGTTTGTACACTTTTACAGGAATTGCAAGAATATGTTTCATCTTCGTTTGCTCAACTCACTACTAATTGTCTGAGCATTATTATTTCTATATAAACACTCAGAAACACCAGAGAGCGGCTTCCCCCGTACTCTCTTACAATGGTAATTAGGTTTAACGCTATAAACAAAAGTACAGGATCTAGTTCACAATTAGTTCACTTACACTTTATGTGCAGTAGATTGTTAAACTTTTTCCGAAGTGGATACGCTATGCTCAATTTGCACTTTCCTATACATTATTTCAATTTGCAACACACATAAATCACAACTCTCTGACCAACAATTTCTATCCCATGAATAATAAGATGAATCTTTCGAGACAATTATGCACATCACAACGGATTACATATAATAATTGATGCATTCAGGAATTTACTATTTACTATAGATGGGGAATCAAATATCCAAGTTGAAGTAGGTAAATATATTTTCTAAACTAACTCTGACTCATTGTTCAGCTTCATGAATTCATAGTAATGTATAGCAAGAACATTTTTGTGCACTTATAAAGTAATAGCAAGAGTTATTTGCAAGTAATTACTAGTTAGTACTGTGTATACAATCATTTTTGTTCATTCTTACTATCAAAATCATGATTAAAGCTCTATTTATACTCTGATTGTTGGCATTCGGCTAACAATCGGCAAAAATGGGTTATGGAAATAAAAGTTATATATACATTTCCAGTTATTTAAGAGCGAATGTTTTATTTGCTGATATCATTCATCTAATCAAATGAAAAGTAATCAATAAATTTTTCATATGTTAACCCACTTGTTATTTAACATCTTAAAAATATTAGTGAAATAAGTATGAAACTTAAAACTTCTCAGAGATGCATGAGTTGAAGTCATCAATGTAGCTACTACTAGTGTACTACAAGATATATCTGCTGGTAATTGCAATGAAATCTTCATTGATCTTTTTGTATGGTTGTAAATTTTAAAACTCATAACTAGAATGCAGTTTCCATGTATGAATTTTGCAATAGAGATGAAGCATGTTGATGTAGATGATATGTATTTATCATTAGGAATGGCTACACAAGAAAAAGAAACAACTACGATAGGTAATAATAATAATACAGATTTAATTTTCCCTTCTACTACACAATCCATCATGACGCATTTGTATTTACTATCACCCATTTCACTATAGTCTGATTGATTACACACTTACCTACTTAATACGGAGCATAATATATTGCAAGTAATCTAAAGCAAAAGGAGAGGTGCACTTCCTTTGTTGCAATCTAAAAACACATCGTGAATAATGAATACGATTTCTCCAAGGGATATGCTTCTTTTCTGCTCTATCCAATGTAGAGTAGCAACCATTTCACTTCTTGTGTACTAGTGGCTATCACCAATCGTAAAAAACAACAGCACACGATATGATAGGAAAAGAATGTTAATAATGATGCACAAAGTTACTTTAATACTTATTCAGCAGTTGTGAATACACGTTTAAGCGACAGGCTTCTTTAATTGATTTTTTGCTCCGGGAATATCATTAAAAATTGACACGAAGAAAAAGACTCCACGTACTCGAGTTATCAGTTTACAAAGACATTTCAATTGTCAATCTGCAATCTTTTACAAATTAAGAGATAGTTTACTGTCTACCTCTTCGCTTATTAGTAGCAATTTGTTAGTCTGCATATAAAAACTGGGAATGGACCACAAAAAAACCAATTCTGTGCTATAACACTATTATATGAGCAAATATTATTCAATCCTTTCCATTTCAAATAAGATTACATGTATGCCCATCCACCCCCTATAATGTGTTACAAAGAAAAATGGCACTCATTCATTATATTTAAAACAAATGCAGTGAGTTATGAAACTAAATAGTAATTACATAGTCTAAACAGAGTTACCGAACTCTTTTCTCTAAAAAAGGAGGAGTAGAGTGACTTGAATGATATATTTCACTTTTTGAGAACAACTCGTTGTACAATCCTCTATTGATTGAAAGATCCTATGTGTTTGTGTAAGAACAACGAACGGGTATATACCAAGATTTACATCTAGCAAGGTAAAACGTCACTAGCACAAGGTAGATACAAGTTATAGATCAGAATCAGTTCATATGCATCGCTGAGCATTTAAGCTAAATGACATTTAACAACCAACTATGAAATATGAAGCTATGCAACTTTTCGGTATCATATGCATAACAAAGCTAACATCTGCAGTTGTAATTGTAGTAATACAGGCAGTGCATAGGTACGGAACGAGTGAAGCAACATTTTCTTTCGTTTCAAATTATAATTTGCATACCCTACAATACACCGTGTATTTTACCATGGAATGTTACATACCTTTTTATTTCATATACTTATTAGGAATATATTATTACAGTTCTGAGCATCCCGAGCTAAAGTACATAACATGGTGCCCTCCTGTACGTGTAATTTCCATTGTCTTATGTAAGAAATTTTACAATTTTTGTATATCGCAATGGTGCTGATTTTTACGTACGTATTAACTAGAAAATACTATTAAAATGCAATTTGGACGTAAAAGACAAAACCTGAACAATGATAATGTAGTTGGGATGAAAAATTGGTTGGAAATTCTTGGGTAACCATTAAATCAACTATGTCTTCTTAATGCTTTAGAGTGTATGGAATGTATCCATGTGCTTGGAGATTGAAAGCATAAAAAGGAAGGCTATTAAAATGCAGGAAATTCCTGCGTAGCAAATACTATAATATAATGCATCTTTCCCTGTTCCTGATAATGCGGGAACATAATGTGGCATTGGTAACATTGAAATATGAAATGACTAGAGAAGAGCAGACTGCTTTTTAAATGGTCATTACCAGAAAATAAAATGCTATCTGTTGGCAGAATGGAGTTTACATGTATGTAAGTGCACTGTGCTTGGACATCTTCTGTCGGCGAATTGTAAAACAACTGTTGTATTATGGTTATGATGCAATAACGAACTAACATTTGTAAGTACGAGTTGAAGACAATGTATGCAGAAATCTCTCATGAATTAAGTACACAGTTAATACTGCTATACTTTATTTGCAAGTACAATACTCGCTATGGACGTTTGTAGTAGCAAAGCATGGATGTTAGATCAAGTCGTGGTAAGTTAAGTAGTTATTGTATAATACTACTTAATAATGCACAAGGTGGTCTCCTCATCTCCTCGACCATTCTTTGTATTAAATAATACCATTAACATTTTATTGTTAGTTTTAAATCGGATACTTGCCCTTATATGCATAGGTAACAACCATTAAAATAAGATATGCAAACGTAACTCCTAATCAACTGGCATATCCATAAAGATATGCATACGGAGTTACCTATATCAATCCGCTTTACTACTTGTCCAGTAGAACCTTGCTACGTAGCGGTGTATAATGGCATAGCCATGCTTTTTGCAGTGCCATACGCCAAGCCTGAAACTGTAGGAAGACTCAAGCTGACAAACTTGTGCAAAAAAAGAAAACAAAAAGTAAAACCTGCCGATCCGTCCGATCATTGACCGCAAATTACATTAACTCACAATGAGCTTTTATAACTGAGTGCCTACATAACTGCAACAGACGCGTTTCTCTTGGTCTAAATAAATACTCGACTCACTGACTATTGCTCTGTATGCAAATAAAAGTTACACGATAAAATACTATCTCCTGCTGAACTTTTTTATGATGGCTTCATTGCATCTTGCATGCGTTTCGTCCGCTTGTTATATTTTTTGTGCATCGGTTTGTCATTAACTTATCACTGGATACCTAATTGTACTGTATTTATGTTTTAATGTATGTACAACTTTTACAATGAAGGCGGGAGTGGGACAGCGCACTTTTAGACACAACTTCCGCCCACCGCTTTTTCCAGACTGACAAGAACAAATAGGATGTGATTAGCAAAATATTATACGATTAGACCTTTGTAGGCCTCTTACTTGCACACGCAAATATTATTTGTGCATCATGTCCAAACCTGATATGATGCTGATAAATATAACTATGTAGTTAGCACTCCCATTTCAGATGGTTATTGAGGAATATGCAAACAATGGCGAAAGCAATGAATTGGCATATATTTCAGGTCAGAGTTTTCTAAAAATTCAAATTAGATTCGCTATAAACATTTTTTACAAATTAAGAATCATGTTCTTCATGCTGCACAACATTCCTTGGGGAAAATTAAAGGCGAGGAATTCTTGTATGACAATCGTGCGTTTCTTTCTTCCGGTAATTTGTGCTAATGATCGCTACTATTGTTATGTAACTAAACAATGTTACATATGCATAATATACAGTTTAAGTTCAATCCTATTATTTGCAATGCATTACTATTTCATCTTTCCAATATGAAGAGTATAGTAAGGGTAGAGGTCCTTTAGTCAAGTAGGTATACCCAATAGGATACTCATTGTCCAATTATAATGAAGGCTGAACTTTTTCATTCTTTGCAACACACGAACGGAAGCTGCAAATCGGAAGAATTGAATTGCACCTTATTTTCCAAATGTGCACAGTCAGACAACATTTTAATGGATATCTACAAGTACCTATGCTTGAATATTTAAAATGATTTGACTTTCATACTACTTTGCAGTGCTGTGCACATAAGTATGGAAATGTGAGCATTATTTATGCGAATTGACTTTCAAATACTGTGTTCAAATGTATTTGCAATGACAAGGGTGGCGTAAGTCAACCAACAATAACATTTTGCAATTAATTTTTCCTATCTTCATACCTTTACCCATTTACTCAGAATTCACGAGACATTGTAATAACAGGCAACAGACATACTTAGATGAAGCAAGCGGGAAAGGAAGAGGGAATGGTAAAGGTAGATACTATTAAGGTACTGATACTACAATGCAGTATTTACATACTTGCTATATCTCAGAAACAAAACTCTTCACCTCCTTCATCTACACAGTTTTAGTTCGTTTAAAAAGCTTTAGCATAACAAAACTACACTTAGTAGTAAATAAATACCTTGTAGATACGTGAGCACTGAGCAAAGTATGAATGATGTAAAGTATGTCATGTCGTGGGAATTACTTTTTACAGACAAGAAGCTATATAGCTTGCCTTACATACAAAAGGATTAAGCAAAATAATGAAATAGTGCGACAAAGAAGTGCAGGCATTTGCCAACTAGGTAACTGAACTGTAATAATATAATGAACAAAAACAACCCAGACAGCTCAGTGGGTATTTGAGTCGCATAGAGTTTCTATGTAATAATGGCATTTCACTAAAGTCACTTGTGACGTTGCTACAAATTAATATTTTTATAAACCTACAAAGATCAAATACACAATGAAATTCCAAAACGATCAAGAAAATTGCTATGAAATTGTTATTATTAATGTCAATACTGCTTGAACAAGTCAGAGTTGATAGCGGAGGAAATTGCAGGATGATTTTTAAAATCTCAATAATTAAATACAGACAATGTTTACATACGTAGGCAATAAAATAGTAGGCAAGGCAAATCAAGGGGATTGTTGTGCATTATGCAATGTAATTCTTTTGGTTGGTAAACATTTCCTCTGTTTTGTTGTTTGCAACCTGTTCTGAATGTGTACGTGTTGGATGTAGCTTAATTGTTAATCCAGTTCAGTATGAAAAAGAAATGACTAGTGGATATAATATATGTACCTACATACATTCACTATATGGGAGGTATTCAATATCTAACGCGACTTTTTTGTTATAGTTAAAGGAACTAGTAGTAACTAAGCTCAAGTAACCCACAATTCTGGGAAAATTTATCAATGCAAGTTCCAATGTAGAATTTAGTTTTGTGGACGCAGCATGTGAGTTATGTAGACAGGAAGGGAGCCTAAACGAATATAAATTGCATGTAGTGGAGACATTATCCTTTCAGTACTACTAATTAGCAGCCCTACACATATACCCAACTAATGACTTAATATACATATAAACACTGTATTATTGACAGCGAATGTAGTATTATGGCAGCACTAAATGCAAGCCGTATTGCCAATAACGTTCATTTTAATTGTTTATGGGATGGGATGTGAGTGACTTAATTTTAAATGAGATGTTCATGTTCTACTGACATTATATAAGATGTTTAAAAGAAGTTCCGCAATGCCATAATAATACTTCTGTTGTACCTAGTACCTTACTTTTAGTGCTATTCTACACGTTTCAAGTAACACTGAACACGAGCTAACTATTTTATGCTACGCTGCACATAATGATACTATAAACTAAGTAAATAAAGAAGACAATTCCTAGTGCAATAGGATACGATCAATTGTCAATTGAATTGTCCATTAAAAATCCATTAACTAACCTACAGCTCATTTCTTTGCCGTGGAATGTCCCTTTAGTTTCGCACTTTTTTATAATTCGCTCTGTCGTTTCCTTTCTTTATTAATGTCATTCCATTTATTGTTACATTTTTCATGCCCTAGACAAACATCACCTACCATCAGTTTACTCTGTCCGTCTAAGCATTTCATTAATTAAGGTGTCTATCAAGTTTATTGTATCATGGTTGCCACCTGCGTTTCCTCCCTACATTTTTAGGACCTTTGCAGAGTATCACATCAAATAAAATCCACCAGTATCTTATAATCCTCTCTGGTCAATCAGACGATGATTTTTTAACTATTTTTATTTTGCACTCCGGTGGCTAATGCACATGTTACGTGATAAATGTCATTACATAAGAAAGACAATTGAATACTTCGGCAAATAAGTAAATCACAATAATTATAACATTATCCTTGACAAGGAGAATAAATTAGTTAATCGTATTTGTGGATTAAAGTCCATATGCCAATTAATTGCGATTGTGTATTAGTAATTCATAGTACTAAGGCAGATTAAATTTTTTGAAAGTAGCACTGTATCGTATAATTAAAAGAGTAAAGTAGTCTACATTTGGATTCATATTCAAGTGCATCATGAAAAAAGTAATTTAAATTTTGAGATTGTGGAAACATTCTTAACCAGATGAAAGATAAATCACAACACATTGTAAATTGTAAGTAGTATATATCTAAATATTAGGCTGACATAATGGGTTCAGTTTATGGACAGCATGATTTGGTATTCAAAAGAGGTTCTGCCAATATTGGAAGGTGATGTGTACTCGATAAACATAGGTGGTTTCACGCTTGGCCCTAACCGAAAGGTGACCCGCGAGGCTAATTTTACCTTGTTCACCCAAAACCCATCCTCAAAACAGAAAAGTTCATGAATTAATTCAATAATGTGTCGGAAAGTTGTAATCAAAGTTGTGCATGGCCATTAGCCACTCTTTCATGTGCCGCTGGGTTATATTTAAAATGAAGTAAAGTAAGCCTAAAGCTATGATTATGTTCATGAGATTAGGCTAAACTGCAATGAATGCCGATAATTAGGTACTATCACAATTTATTAAATTATTCTGTGTAATATTATGCAGTGATTTGTATTATTATTGGTCCTGATGGGAGCAGTGTCAGTAGTGTGTCAGTATTTTGTGTGGTATATGGTCTGAATGAGATGATACATTATTAGCATAATTCTACAGTATAGATAGATAAAGTAATAATAATCACACAGAGAGTGTCTAATTCCCTTTCAATCATTGTTATCACATGTGACAGCATAAGACAAGATCATAGACGATTATTAGACACACACGTCCTTGTAAAGTATTCAGAAACAATTATTAATGAGTAATTCATGTTTTCAAGTTATGAAGTAATGTACGTAACAGAAAGACTGAAGCATCCTACTTTGTTTAACAATAGACATGACGATATTCTATAGGTACTCCATGTATACTTATAGAGTACAGAAATATTACTCAATTACCCATAGAGAATTTATTCTTCATAAAAATAGTGCACACTAGTTGTTTATTATGGTGCACATAAGTAAAGTCAGATCGCATCGTATCACCTTTACCTGATTTTTAAATAAATACGTTTCACCTAATAAATTATCCTATCTGTGCTTGTATATGCGTGTCGTGTATTGACTATCTATGTCCATACGACCATACATAGGTAGTAGGATGCAATGCAGAATATTTTTCTCAAGTTTTCTTGCATGGCTGCAGAAATGCATTTTTTAGATCTGAATAATTCTATACGTACTTAGTGTGCACAAAGAGAGGTGTACGTAGTATAGAGAGATTTTTATAATAATATGGAGGTAACTATAAGTTTGTTAAAAGAGTTGAAGAAATGGCAATAAACCTTTTCCCCAGGCCATATCAGTCAACTTGCTCAGCTCCACTAGAGATATCCACATCCCTAGTAAATGATTATCTCTTGGGATACGTAAGCAACGTGTTTCAGGTTTAGCTCAAGCCCAGGCTGCACTACACCAAACGTTGCAGGTACTCTTTCAAAAAGACTTCTTTAATACCTCTCACAATTTACACTATATTATATTCGTGTTATTGTTATTTCCATCGGCAGAGGCTAGAGGTACCTCTACAATATTATTTTGCTGTCTGGCTGGGTGAGGAATTGTACCTAAGTCATGGCTATATGCATATAAACGAATCTCTATAGAGAGACAGGACAGAGAACAGGTATTTTGTTTTGCATTCGTTCACTCTGCGTACTTGGCTAACCCTTTCAGTCTTGAAAATACTGTTGTGCCGTCATGTTCGTTTCCCACTCTGTCTTTCGCTCACTCTGAGCAAGTGTTTCTTTCGTACATCTCTGTGTTGTAGAAAACTAACATTTGCCTACCGTGCATTTTTGCACTTCTCAGTAGTGAGTACCTACCTAAAGCAGTTTTATGCTCTTAGCCTTAACAGCATCTCATCTACCATTTGCATTCTCCATGGTTTTCTAAGTGGTCACTAAAAGTAAGCAAGATTACATGTTTTCTTAACAAAGATATTGAAAACATTCAACTTCTGTTCAATACTTGTGCGAAGAATATTGCGTTTTTGGTTATACACACAATTGGAAGGATTTTCTTACTCATTTTCCAATGATGAAAAATTAAAATTTTTCAATAATTTTGCAATCGTGAAAGAGTAGATAATTTTGTGCTCTAATCGCTTACTCTGTTGTAATTAATGTATACTGATGTCTAGTGTCAAGCAGTAGTATTTGGTTGGTACGTTCGAAATGCTATATTGTATGTACTTATTTCTGACTTGGGTTTACTATTAAGTTCAGTGCACAAACGTAAATACCCTGTCGAAAGACCTTTAAAGACATAGTAGTAAGATTTCTTCGCGTTATAGAGTAAAATTCCCGAACCGTAACTTACGACAAGTTAAAATCTCAAATATTAAGTGTTATTATGTGAGTATAAGTAGAGTGTTAGTTTTTTGTGTATGCTAGAAAATGTGGAATGGTTGAGCATAAGTACTGTGCACGCTCATTTATTTTATACGTAGCTATTACAGAGTTTTTGGGTTCTTTTAGGCCTGCTAACAATAAGTTGTGAAGCTGAGGTTTTGGAGATACATTTAAAAGAAGATAAACGTATGCCATGCATGCAGGATGCAGATCCTCGTAACATACATACATAGTTTGATAGATGTACTTTATATCTGATGATAATAATAAGTATAATGACAAGGCAAGGATAAGATGTGGGGCAATAGTGAGTAGCTGCTCCTTCATTCTCTCTTTCATGAATCACCATTTTTATAGCAAAATGGTAAAATACGATCTATTCTGTATGCACTGTTATATACGCGGAATGCGCCCCACAGCTCAATCCGCAATGTTTAACTGTGGGCTTTAAATTAAGTTTTGCAAATGAGAATAATAGCTTGAAAGACAATTAATAGCTTTATTCCACACTTAAAAGCAACACAACTGGAACGGTTCTTTACAGATTACAATTTGCTTGCACGGAGATTTTGTTTTTATTGTAAAATTATTTACAGTAAAGTAGCAAATGTAGTTAGTCATGTATAATTTGCATATATATAGGTATCCTCAAATCATTAGTATGTGAATCATAATACAAAAGAGTCATTCTACGTTTTTATAAAGGTTCTTTGAACGGAAAAGTTTCACAAACCTAAAGAACATGTAAATATATTCTGACAATAGTCAGAGACATCATAGAATTGACTAGATTCATGAAATGGCCGAATAACCTTTTTGATTGAGCTGTTGCATTGCCAAAAGTTTACAGGTACACGCATAATAATAAGAATCTCCTAATCGTGTAAGTTTCAATGAACTACGAGTTTTCTCCATCATTTTTGTCTTAGTATTGTTGTAGCCTCGATTTGTGTAAAACTGTTGATAGCTCTGCTCTCCTTAATTTAATAGTCACATTTACAATTCTCCTTGCGACAGCTCTGGCGTGTCAGCTTGATGCTTTTTTAGCATAGAGCTCTCGTGACATGACAAAACGCACTAGAGTGATTGATACTCAATTATATAGAATGAGCTTTTGTTAAACCCCCACAGAAAATGCAGTCACGTATGTATATGTGTGGATCGTTTTGTTGATAGACGCGGTGTAATAAAGAAATTATAGGTATTGTACAGTATAAATAGAGTTTGGAGATAGAAAGCATTAAAATTAGATTTAAGTATTTTAATACGCATATCATGATCAGTTTGTATGTATTTGGTTACAGGCCGCATGTGGGGACGGCGTGACACTCAACTGAATTCAAGTTCACTTGAGAGCAAACCAGATGAAACAACAATAGGACTCTCCTCTTCGATAGTGACAAAGTATGATAGTACCAAGAGTATTGTCAGACGAACTGTTAATTGAATGAAGATGTCAAAAGAGTATTGCAGTGGATTAAGTTTAACATTCTGAGAACTGTGGATTCTGGAGGTGGCGGAGTGGACAGACTGTTATTATAGTGCAGAGACCAATGTAAAGTAAGGCAAAGGTGTTTTCTGTGTGCAAAAGGAAACCAGAGTGCAAATTAAATGATAAGCAGAAGGAAAATGGTCTCGAAAGAATGTCAGTGCAAAATAATAAATACATCGAGGGATCGTAAATACTATTGGAGCTGCCTATCACACTTGAACAACTTATTCACGTCCCAGACAAGATAGACAGATGCCTATAGTGGAAAGTATTAAAATAAGATAACATACCTGAGCGACTTATTTGGACTAACTGTTGAACTATTTAAAGCTTGCTGTAATAGTTTCGTCTGGTGGGAATAAAAACACTTGGGGATTCGAGAGAAGACAGACAAGATATTTTTTGTATTCAAAAAGTGATGTGAATGTGACCTAGCTTTGAGAACTTAATTCGTGAACTACCAACTACTCGTAAATAACTTAAATAATAACTCCATTCATGAACTTTGGCTGTCAATAGAAGTGCTGGGCGTACTTAACTATATAAAATTATCCTTACATGAAAAGAAGATTAATGTGTATCTAAATTTTCCGCGAGTCTGCTATAATATCACTAATCACATTCAAGAAAGCTAAAGAATAGGACAAAAGGAGACCCGTGTGCTTTGAGTCTCTCGAACTGTCTACTTAAATATCTTCATAATTTCCATTGAATGGTTTTAAGTTGTCATCAACTCAAATCCAAGCTGAGTTCATCTCCAGCGATAAAAATAACATCTCAGAAGGAACAATGCTGACGGAGACCATATAAAGCCAACTTAAATCCATAGGAGCAACAGGTGTTCTCGTGTCTTTCGAACATTACAATACTATGACACTGCTGTGTAGAGTTGTTCTGTGACAGACGTTCCTATTCGTTGCGTTACATTTGCATTTCAATCGAGACTAAACGCCTGACCAAGCTAAATACACAAATGCATCGTAGCACTCAAGATATAATGCAGATAAATGAGAACCGTATATAAAGCTAGGTAAAACCCTATTTAGTAAACTACATTACGTCAACATGATCTGTTCTACTGTTTCCTTTGTGGAAGATATGAACTGATCTGACACTAGTCCACTGGATTGAAAAGAAGCCAGAAAGCCACATTCCTCTGTTTGCTTTATTGTTCTCGACTCGGTTTAACTCATAATAAACCTGTCCTGTAACCTATTCTTGTAAAAATAGCTCGAGAAAAAACAGGAAACCGGTATGCATCTCGTAATTGCGTAATATATATACAAATGAACCTTTTTTTGAAAACCTGAAAGTGACAAATGCAGCCAAGGGTATTTCCCTTTTAATATGTACAGTCTAAAAAATTAGCTCCATCGATTAAGTCTTTGGAACAACAATAGGAAAAAATACTATTGAGCAACTTTTCTATTGATTGTGTGCATCTGGAGATTTTCTGAGAAAACCGCGGCAGTCTTTTTGACAATTTTCACATGTTGAAATGAACTGAGCCATAGTCATCCTGTTGTGTTTTCGAACAAGTGATCTTTGTGGTGTGCAAAATTAGAACACTTGTCTTGTTTTCCTAACTCCTTGAATTGCATTGCATTTGAATAATTGGATCTATAGTATTCTAACTAGCAGTACACACTGAATCGAAACGCAAACAAATTCCGTATTACTTAGATTCATTCATTCATCCATTCATCCAGCTAAGCGAACCAAACAAGCACTTGCACAGACAATAGAAACCTCTGCGGTTTTGGAATGGTTTGTGGAAAAGAATTGTAGTAGCACAGACAAATCTACCTTAAGTAAGAGTCACTTACTTAACATAAAGTCATTTTGTTACTCATTCGGATGATAAAAGTGAATGGAACAATAACACGGAGTTTCTATACATATTATTGCAACTTTAGAGTTGACTGAATAAGTTGAGTTGTCTGTGTGTGGTGTGATTTCGTCCACCTGCTCTGTGTCTTTTTTAGAATATCTTCACCTGTCTCCTACTCAACAGGCTCTGTTTAGTATTCATCTTATCAAAATTATCTTGTCCTGCGGTTTACAGGAGAAAGTGAATCAAATTCAACTTCAAAGATCCTCTGTATACATTTTGTCATTCACAAAACCATTTTAACTGTGCATAAAACATATTTACACATCTATGAAAGATACAACAATAGACATGCATGCCAAGTGAGACAGCTAATAACAAATTGCTAAGATCCATTTCCATGTTACGTTTGCGTATCTCGATTTAACTAATGAAACTAGGTACTTGCTAAGTTGAACTTAAATTACCTTCAGTGCTGTAGACATGAGTAGTGGTCTTTATACTTTATCTACCATAAGAAACAAAATCTGAAGTAAACATTATTTTTTATTTCAGTCAGTGCCGTGCAGTGCAGTTACACTTTGATTCACTCACAGCAAAACACATCGACATTAGACAGACATTTCCATCGCGTGCTTAAATAAGCAAGCAAAATCCTGTGACTCCTCCACAAGTAAGCTTAACCAGGAAAAATCTGAGGAAAGACGCACGCAAAGCTGTCATCACAATTATCATAATGTCTGTGTCCGGAAGTGTCAAAATGTTGAAATCTCCTTCGTGCAATTTGTCAGACTCTGGAAGTACTCGAAGCACCCGATTCCGGTTTTTGTCTTGGAGTCCGGAAACCTATTCTATTCGAGAGTTCATCAACTTATTCCCTTTGCCCAGAGTGGTTCGAGTCACAAACTGCGAAGAGGCAAATATTGTCAAAGCTCTCGTGCTCCCTCAAGATGTTGACATTACACAACCGCTATTGCTCTATAAAAAATACCGCCCCATCAAAGTGGTTGGAAAATGTCTCAAAGTGCAGAAGAGTGGGAAATGGAAAGAGATTGGACCGAGTCTTGTCATACCAGATTCCTTCCCTGGTAAGCATTTCTAGACACTAAAACAAATAATCTTTTCCTTAAGCAGCAATTTAGAATTATGGCATCAACAAAAGTCCATACTCGTCTCAATCCCCGCCTTTCTATACTCATAAATCATTTATTGCACTTTCAATTTCAGCATAACGAGTACCTACACAAAATCTACCTACTCAATCACAATACGAAACCAACTTGATTATAAATATGTATTAAAATCGTTTATGCAGTATGCAGAGTAGGTATGGGAAATACTATTTAAGATGAGATACTACATTTGTGCAAGAGGACAGACTACCACCCATTGTTCAGCCTATTAAGATTACTTAGAGCTTCTTCAATCTTTCAACTAGATAAAAACAATATTATTGCAGCTGCTACTAGAAAATAATGGAACAACATTTTAGCGTCCCGTTTACCATTCGTGTTTATGATTCATGCTTACTTATAGGATTGGTCAATGTACAGATGTGAGAATAATTGAGTAGACAATACCAGTCTTCATCCTCACCTCTAATTTCCTTTTCATTTATCCAATTCTTGTATTAAATTACATTACAGCTATCTCACTGCGTATTTATGGCTAGCAATCATGTTGACCTAACCCAGAGCGCTCAGCTCAAATCAAACTAGCAGTCAATTATTCTACGAGTAAACTCTAGGATTCATCTTCAATATTAATATGGAAATCATTGCGAATCTTTATACAAAATTCCTAGCACTATACAGCAGAATAATACAGATACTACGTTATTAAAGTGACTTCTCCTATAAAGAGCATACATAATAGACAAACACTCAGTAAACTGATCTAACACGATTCTTATTTTATTCTGCTTTTTTCTGCATAAGGTCCGTCGTCCTTACCCATGTCCAACTGCAAACATCTGCATAAGAAATACGTTGATAGGAGAGATTTGAATTTACATTAGATTATAGCAGGAGCTTATGTTGAATGTTGGTTCGTTGCAAGTTGCGAGCTCGCGCACTTATTACATCGTTATTGTTATTATTGTAGTACGGTAAAAGGAAAGAACCCGTTAGTTCTATAAGGTTTCAAAAGTCAACTCTAGCAACATTATTCTATGTTGCTGGTTAACAGTCTGCTTTATGGGTGCACATATTATACTTGTCTTTTCTTAACTAAATAGCTCACATTAGAAGCTTACCTATGCTGACGCGATGCTACAATTCTTTGAGAAAACTACAATAATTACTCTTTATGCATCACTTTATGCTGAATGTTATAGCTGATTGTCTTGTCTTCTCTAGATTTAATCGTTTCCTTTTTTCCGTCAAGAAAAACGCAACTCTTATTAAGCATGAAATTTTATGAAAGCAAAACTCTGTGTGAGATCTCCGATGAATGTACATGCACTATGCAGAATAAATTACGTCTACACGTTAGAGTACTGTGTGTTTACGAGACAATTTATAACAGTTTGTTGTGAGTAGTTAGTGGGTGAGCATGAAGGAACGCATACATTTTTCAAATCATTATTCATGTAAATCTTTAACAAACGAAAAGTTCAAAAAAGTACACATTTAAATATGGCTATGCTTTATGAGACTTATAGTTTTGCCTCTCTACTGATTTTTCCTGCGATAATCTCAATGTCAACATTTTTTACTCATGCATATGACCAAAAGCACTTGGCAAAGCTCTAGAGTTCAATTCAGTTCGCCCTCGTATCTTTCACTCGATTTTTTCATAATTCATTTTTAGAGGACTCAAAATTATTTATGCGTTCTCTAAAGATTTAAGCACTGACTGCGTGAATCGGATTTCGTAACATAATGTCACGATTGAGAGGGGGAGGCGTGAATTGTAATTTGCTTTTTCAGACCCACACAACTTTTAATTCTTTAGTGTTACACACAATTGGAAATTAAAATCGTTGATAATTTTTTATGCATGCTTTTTTCCCTGGGATGTTAAGAGTTTCAGTCGATGCAAAATGCTTCCTAGTCCTACTTGAAAATAGCCCTTCACACATTCTATCTACAAGATAAACATATGTAAATTAAATACAAAATCGTGATCAAGTTTTACCTATTTTACACAATTCAATGTGTTTGTTGAGCATTGCTAAACAAGTTAGCGAATGTACATTTTCCTTATCTCCCTTTTATAGGAAAAGAATAGTAAGCCAGTATTTATCGATTTTACAATTGATTTTCCTTATAAGAACGTACTTTCCTCATTTTATGTAAACATTCACTAGGGAATGCAATTTATTCTACCAGCGAACAGGCAAAAGACAAATTTCCCTTGAAACTTTCTGTTAATAAACATGGAAATAAAAATTTAGTACACAGAAATAATTATTTAAATCATTCAGGTATTCAATCAGAGTTAGTTTTATTAGCAAGTAGGTACCTCCGTTTATCAGAGAAATTTTAACGATTTTCTACCATCAATATCTGATATTACACACATAGAAGCATAAATTGTGTTTAGGAAAAATAATAATTTATTGTTAACTATTGTAGAAACTAAGTAATCTGTGATGGTAAAGCAAATTAGTTGTGTGCACAGACTTGCTTTCTTTAGTATACTATCTGTACAAAGAGAATGATGTCTTCATACCTATGCACAGCATAACCACATAGTAGCTAATAAATGAAGATGAAACTTGAGAGAATTAATCTGCTAATAACAATTGTACCTATTGTAATGCTGCCTCGAGGCTTTTACAACTTTACAGCAGTAGCCTACTATTGGCTGCTAATATTTATAAGTATGTGTGATGTTTATAAAATAGAGATGAAAGGGAGCGTATCTTGTGAGCAGGTAGAACAGCCACATAGCAGATAGAGAAGCATGACTTATTGATTTCCAATCCGTTTCATTGGTTTAGGAAGGGAATTGTTTGGATCTTGCACAATACACTCTACTAGTACAGATATATTTCGGAGCTTAAATGTTCTACCTACGTAATATTGTTTTATTGGTTATACTTATAAATATATCAAACATGCAATCTAATGGGATGGTTGTTGGCTCAATTCATTGCCTTTAACGCTACAAGGAAGCAAATTTTTCGAACAAAAGAAACTGCAATCATCTTCATCTTCTATACATCATCTTCGTCATCGTTTCAATATATTCTTTTTGATAATATTATAATGATGTTGAATGAACTGTCAATGTATTGTATTAGAACTGGACAGAAAAGGGCCAACTATATGTAATGACACCTCTCTACTGCTTCTTCGTATTACAACTTATTTATCATGCGATCAAGTTTGCATTTCGTTCCTAAAAATTCGTCTAACTAATAACAATGTTCGGCTACTGCGAGCAAAAGGATTACTAAGTTGCAGAACAACTTTCGATGGTAGGCTGTTGTGCTATTGTGTTGTGATCTCTTAACTCATTGTCACACCAAAATCCACCACACTACTCTCATATCCTCTCTGCTCTGATGCACATCTTTTAATTGAGGTTAGGAGAATCCACTAAATTCTAACTTAATTAAATATTAATTGTACTTACGTGATGGGATCTGATCTGCATGAAGAGATACACTCATGAGAATGCAAAATGACGAATACTCGTCTATAAGAAAATACGCCCTGCGGTGTGCGTTTTCTTTCTATTTCTAATTTGCATATGTGTACTAGTGCAATTAGATTTCATTTTTTTCACAAGTCAAACTACACATACGCATCAACAGAGTTTGTCCTCAAATACAGATAAATATGAGACACGCTCATAATGAATCATTACGCATTCAATATTTGACCCCAGTTTTTGCAATATTATAGGTATATATGTTATTGAAAGTTAAATACACAATATATGTAGGTCTGACTGTTAATTTGCAAATTAAAACTGTGTGCAATCGCCAAACAAAATAAAATCATACTTTATTTCAAGGTATACCTACTGCGTACTACCTTACACTGCTAACTACTTGGCGCTCCAAATGTTCCAAACCTAGGTATACATACATTCACACCTGTTGCATTGCTGTGCTTTTGCCAATGCTTCAAGAAAATGTAGTAAAAGGTACTTTTCAGTTTTAGATTGTATTTTGGCTAAGTATTTGCAAACAGAATAATTCAGTCTTGCGAATTTAATGGAGTTACAATTGCAACAGAGTTATATGAGCATTTACTTATTTTCCTATGGAAGGTTAATACAGTAAAGAATAGAATCATAACTAAAATCATCGTTGATAAAATTAAGAAAATGTGATGGATTATCATTCTCACTCGGGAATATTAATAGGTTTAAAAACATTCAAGTAGCAATAATTGCGCAAATTTTTTTCAAATTTCGAAATGTTAGTACATTTAGTATTAGTATGTCATCCAAAGTTTAGCAATGTTGAAGTTGAAGTGAAATAATGTTCTACATAAGTAACAAATTGTGTATAATTCTGTGCTACAATGTATGATGTGTACTATTCACTATAATACGTCATTTATAGTACACAGTACAAGCAATTTTTATTTGCAAATGTGATTCACGGTAATAAAGCTAGGATCGGCTCGACGTGAGATCATTCGTAGATACGGTGCTGGAAATCCACATAATATTTGTATTTATATTAAGGTCAAGATCTAACGCATCTTAGGGGGAATTACTGAATGGAAGGAAGATTTATGGAATACAAAATGGAAATTCCGCCTGCTTGTTTCGTCATTTATATGAATTTTAGTTTTCACAAAATGCTCGGTACCAACACACACCTGAATTTTATTTTCAATGCAAACATTACATTGGATTAAACAAATAGAAGTCGCATAGTTGTGGTTGTGATGTGACCATGCTATGAAGTCATTAAACATTTACAGTACTCAGTAGTACATACGGAGTATAAGATTTCCTCTGATAAAGTTTCAATATCTTGAGTTTTAAGCATTATTCATGTGAGTCAAGTATCCTCAAGAATTTCATACAAGGCAATCCTGTACATATAAAATATTTTTGTAACATTAATCTTAGCCAACGCTAATACATCTTCTTCGTGAACTTTTCAAAGGACAACGTTCTTTTGAACGTCCACGACCGTAGCAATTATAAGGGCAATAACTGACCTAACTACAAGATACAACCATATCGAGTAACCAATTGCTTAAAAAATATATTACGACTTGTACAACAACTTGTCACAGTGAAAAATCCAAATTACTATTTATAACTGCTTACAAAATGAATGACAAAACAGGTTAAGCTCCGAAACGATTCACTACGTTTGAAACTGAAAAAGGAATCTCAACTTGAAACAGATTTTTTACTAGTTCGCATGTGAATGATTCGCAGCCTCACACAAATGCTAACTTGTAAATTGTCTACTTAGTAGTAACAAGTCAGTTCTAGGTGCACAATTTTACTATTGAATTACAAGTAGGATTGTCTGTCATTTAAATGCAGTAGGACAACCAATAAGTCTGTACTACTAATTGGGATATTATCTGTAAACAAATCTTATTACTTGTAAATTGTCCTTACGCATTTAATTTATTCTATAAAAACATGTCCATTGCTTGATCACTCAATACTAATTGGAAATGCTTGATTTTTTCGCAAGGAATGCAAACAAGGAAACACTGCAGCCTCTCTATTAAATTCTTTCTGTATAAAGTAATGTGTCCAAATGTGCAAATGACGTCTCTGACGAATATTAAGTACAGTGTGGTGTAAGCAGTAATCCCTAGTGCCTAGATACTACTGCATATATAAATAATTTCATCATTAACTCAACACCCTGTGTTCGCGAAACGAATTAGGCATTCACACAGCAATTATGAATATGGAGAAAAACAATTTGCACTGATTTTTAAACAGAACTGCTTAACCATCTATGTTGGTTTAATTGCAATTGCTATTACACAGTTATTATTTTCTTCCCAGGGAGTCAAACAGCTTAGGTGGTTCGTAATGCAATACTACTTTATAGTGTACATACATATTTGTGCTAGGTAATGTTATTTAATTCTGCAGATGCACAAGGCAAAGCACAGAAGGTAAGAAACCGAAAGGAAGAAGAGAAGTAATAAGCTAGCTTAGGTTTGCAAACAGTAGAACACAGGTAACATGTACAGTAACTAGCAGTTAGTCATAAAATCAAAGTATATTTTGCTTAAGCTTGTATAAAAAGATGTCTTGGCCATCTTATCCTATTAGGATCACGATCCTCTGATTCATTGGATATTTGCAACGGGCTTGGCTAAATCTCAAAGCAACCTTTTCCCCTTAAATGTTTGTATCTATTGTAAATTTTCATGCACATCTGTTGTATCATTAGATTACAAATGTGCATATTGTATGGGATCTGGGATCGTCTTCGATTCTTATAAGAATATATTTGAAGGTATAAGGATTTGCAAGGATTTGAGAAGCCAAACAAAAGTACAATTACTAATGTTACGATTCATTATAAAAAGATTTTCTCGCAAAAGATTATCAAATAGACCTATAAGCTGTATACCTAGTTGTTTACTGTAATAACGATTTCAATCGTGCTATAGGACGCTAAATATGTACATAAGTCAGATATTTTATGCACTTGACAACTCACTTTTAAGGGGTAGCATCTTCATGAAATTGTCTTCAGCGTGCGCTACAGCTAAGCTGTTCAGGTAAATTATGATAATCTGATGTTGTAATAGCAGTAATGATGTGAGTGAGTGAGCGCTTCCTTCACATCACTGTTCACGGACATGTGCACTTAAAATTCAATTCAAGCATGAATTCTCGTCCAGTCAGTCTGCAACGTCGCAATCACATCACTCACCTGAAAATGTCAAGCATAACTTGAGACGAACAAGTCTGTCACAATTCGTCTTCCTATATAGTAAATGCAAAGAAAAATGAAATTTTTTACTCTCACACAATCACTTCACACTTATTATTAGGCGATCAGATTTTAGGTACTTCTTACTCACTCAGAGACGTGTCACTAGCTAAAATTATCGTGAGTATTTATTGTCATCTACCTCAATAAACATATACCACATTTTAATATTGTTGTGATTACGCATTCTCTGACTTGAACTATCAGATTCGAGGAAAATGATTATAGTTGGGAATATCTATAGACAGACATTGGCAACAAGTGCCAAATAAATCCTGATGCATTTCATCTGCTTGTTCAATGGAGTAGGTCTTATTTCAAGCCTATAATTTCTGTCAAACGAGAGCCACACTTTGTATCTGTGGAATTAGCAGCTTAAAATAAGACGCAATTGCTCAACCGTACGTACAGTTCAGTTTTTCATGGTTTGGCGTGCCAGTTTTCTGTGAATTTATCTTTGACTACCTACTATGATTAAGATAAGCATATATGTACACAGTGCTTGTTGGCTGGGATAACATTTTATGATCCTGTCAGAGATTATTTCCATGGGCTTGAATGAAACCTAATGCTCCCGTGTTATCTGAATTTACACTGTATTCAATTACCAACGCAGTTGGTCTATGTCTCCCAATTTGATGGACCATTACAAAGATTTAGAGAGGTAACCGAGAAGATGTATCCTGGTCTTTAAACTGTTAATCTTTTAGACACGAGTTCTAATGTCGAAACTCAAACGAAACAAATGGTGTCGATAGTACATCATAAGGTGGTGACCACAGTATCTAATCATCTATCAAAAATCTATAAGTATAAACATATTGGGGCTATGTTTTAGATTATCACAATTACTACATTCTCTATCATCGACTTAACCGACAAATTTTTTAGAAAACCATAGTATAATTGTTATTGTAGTTTGAGTGAGAAATTGCCAAAACAAAGCGAGGCGGAGATTTTACCTCATTTTGTGACTAGAGAAGATAAATGTGCGTTTTTAGAAGTGTAGTTTCTGCCAACATATTTGGACCGGAAACGTCGAGAATGAAAAAGATCTAGCAACATAAGTAGATATAAGATAGCTAAAAACTACCTAAGCAAAACAGATCTTTGTCGAGTATAAAAATAAGTATAACTGACAGCTAAAAGCACATATGCTATAATATTCTCTCTACAATCACTGTTAACTCAAGATAGGAATCATTTGCCATTTTAACTATGTACTTACAATTATCTGTAGGTTGGTTTAACACAGTTGGCTGTTCCGAAAAGAAAATCTAACAGAATTGTACTATAATGGCCATAAAATACAAATATACGCAGCAATGGGTTCTCTTGTGTATAGACAGTGTAGAGCAATATTAAGTACAATGTACAACTGTGTAACACCACGAACGTAAAAGTGGGTTTTAATATTATTGGGCAGAAATCTTTCTGAATGTGTGGGATACAGAATTAAGATTAAGACTCAACTGACGTTTAAAGTTGTAGTCTATGAAACAAAAATTCTGTAATTATTAATTTATACAGATGACTGTCTCCCAACGGTTCGTTGTGTTCAACAGTAGGAAGTTGTAAACGTAATTTCTTGCCATTATTAGCATGTACATCGGATGTGGAGATGATTTTCCAAAACATTTAATGAACCAAGCCTCCCTACACATTTGTGAACCTTTCACTACTGTTGTACTTTAACAATTCAATCATTTGAACACGAAATCAATACGAGATGCTAAATTTCTTGACGCTAATCGTTTCTCATAATTTGACGTGTTTCCTTTGTGAAGAGATAATTGCTTTCTCATTGGAAAAGTCATTTACGCGTTACATTACAAATTCAATTAAAAGATCTCGCTTTAATTTGCATGTCATTGCATATCTTTTTAATTGATTTGAAATGTCTTGGGTTACTGTGTGTAACTCGTGAAGAATGGTGAACAATGTGCTCAGTGGCCTAGTAAACGCTAGACAAAACTAATAATATAAACTTTTACTCATGTCTGCACTTACTACTTAATTGCATGTTGTACTAATTGATGTGCTTTATTTCTGACAAAAGTTACAATGGAAGCCAGAAAAAAGGAATATTGCACGAAAGTCTAAATATGCACTACTTTAAACGTCAGCATCCCTTCTATTGTTTGTTAGTGCAGACAGATGTTCGACTGGTTGACTGATTTTGAGATTGATGACACGATATGTTGGGTAGGAGTGAATGTAGGTGTAAGTGAATGTAAGTTAAAAGTTCGTACCTAAAAAGTTATTCATGGGTGTCAATAGCTAAGGTAGTTATAGAGGATTAATGAATATTGCCATATAATAGGTAATAGGTCCCTGAGCTACTCTCTATGGTGTATAAACTAGATACAAATTACAATACACCTCCACATGCCAGATTCCTTGAAAAGATTTGGGTGCAAAATTAAATTAAGTGAAAACGATGCATTGAATTCCAAAGAATCTTACAATTTCTGAGTTTTTCCACTACATCTAATTTTAATTAAGGTATATATTTCTCTCAGTGTGTATGTGTAAATGAGTAGCTACAAAAGTATTTGCGATTTTGGATGTATCATGGGAAAGTCATGAGAATCTCTTAAAATTCACATGGTGCATTAATTTGTAGGCTGTATGATTTTATTTAATTTCTTTTTGACACAGACACGACAGACATGCGGATCATATCTGCATAGCCTAAATTCTCATACAAGAGTGTGGAATGGAAGAATGAGATTAAAAAAAGGAAAATTTCATGGCTTTGTTATGCTATTTCAATGAGTGACTTTAGTTTGAATGTGAGTGGAAGTAGTGCAGAGTTTTCATTAACCATTTGAAAGCCACGATAAACCACGATGAACATTTCTAACACTAATCTGATGTTGATAGATGGTTTTTGTCATGTTTTGTGACTGTGACATTGGATAGATTTCAATTGACAAAAGAAACTATCAGCGCCAAGGGACAGTTATTTGTAATTTACTGCTAGCCAGTCAACACAGTGGCTGTTAACAGTTATATAATCGAAGTTGACAATGTTTTGCAGAAAATATTACTTTCATAGAGTGATAGAATAATCCTACAGGATAAGAATAAATGGTCATGTAAATTCATTTTTGGTTAGAGTTCTGGTTGTTAGATAGCCATTTAGTTGTATTACTGTTATACTGTTATCACTATTATTGTGTTAAAAGTAAGAATGGCTTTGGTTGGAGTAGATTATGTCAGAGTCATGTTCAGTATGGTTTCACGTTCTTAATAAGCATTGCTTTAAAGGAACTCATCAATTCAACGAGAGTGTTGTAATATCAATTGAAATTCTTTGACTTCTGTAGCCAAATGATTTTCCTACCTGTCTAATCCCCGTAGTAAAGTTAAGCCCTGTGACCGTGCAATCTCCGCTTAAAATCATCACATCATCATGCCAATACAACATGCATAGCTAACTCGAAAGATATGGCATAGCATTAAATTGACTGGATGTCACTGTGAAAAAGTCGCATCGAAGGTTCAAACCCACTCAAATGACTTTCGCTTTTGGTCACGGATTCTATGCAACCTGATTCAGCTTCGATTAGCCTAACCTAAAAGAGGAATGCAATAATCACATTTTAAATGACAAGAACCATATCCATAGTTAACACTTAGGCCCTACCAAAGTGATATCTACATACATGTCCAATTGGTGTGGTTAGGCTGGAATTACATTACGTGTTAGTTCAATTCAATCACAACTCAGATACTGTATACAATACAGTACATACAGGTTCTTGCCAATTCTACACACTACACACATATATTCGAGCACAAAATGCGATTCTATCTTTTTCAGCAAGAAGGTAAAATCTTCCGCAATCTCATCTGCTTCTGATCTCAACAAAAAAGTGAATCTCCTTAATGCTTTGTACTTAAAATTAGTAGAAGAATTCGCACGCGGCTAGTCAAGTTGACCACAAGTCAGAAATATTATAGCCCCATCAAATACATCACATCTGACACATCCCAGTATTATTGCATCTCAAAATTTAAAAAATTCATAACTTGGTCGAGGAAGGTTACCCGAGTGCATGCAAAGCATCTTTAAAAAATCAATGCATGGTAAATGTATGCAAACATTGAGGATATTGACACTTTCATTTATGCGTAGACGTTATAAGTCGCATATTTACATGTGAATTGTATTAAACGTGTAGGAAATCTATATGAATGTATATGTATTTTTATATTGTGTATATAAAAAGATTTTTTGCTATATGCTAATAGTGTTCTTATAGGTAGATGTAGTTATTGTAATTCTGAGTTGAGTTTTTGTTACTGTCAATCGATCTCATGCTGTTTTATGCAAACATTCCGAAATATTTTTATATGTAGACTCGTGTGAATGTTTAAAAACTTTGATGTCTCTACTTTTACTAGGAAGACTAAATTCAATGATTCAGCACTAAATCAACAAAGATATTATTGAAAGACAATTTGATGGACAGACAGAAGAGAGGAGCGAGAGGCAGCGCACGATGTGCAAAAAGAGACAATGTAAATGTTTGTTGTCTAATTACAAAAGTATTCGCGCCAGTATTACAGTTGTATATTTAGAAGTCAAACTTGAATGAATAATCTAATTGGAAGTAGAGAATAGGTATATTTACCTTTAAAAAGATGGAAATGCCTACTTCCTAGCTGACCACGTTGTTTTGCTATTATACACAGAATTAGGTATGTAACACTGATGACTGTGTGCAGTAATAGTTAATAGGAATTTACTTCCTGTATTAGCCACGTAACGTAGTGGAGTTAGATTGATTTTATTTGCGGGCAGGGGAGATTTCGATAGACCACTCTCTCATTATTGGATTCATTCAGTCGTTACAATTCTCTGATAGAGAGCAGACCACCAAATAAAATGATGTATGTAAAGAACACAATAGTAGATTTCCATGCATGAAATGTGCGAGAGAGCATTTTAGAATAATGTACTTTACATTCCAATACTAGTATAGTAATGCTAAGGAGTAGATTGTAGATCAATAAAAACTGAAATGGTATAAGTAGTTGCATTGTGGATACAGTTACTTCTGATTAGGAAGCAAGAAATGCATTGTCTGCTAAAGTTAAGTTATCCAAGTTCTGTGATTACTTGGCCATTGGTTCATTTGATTGGTTTGAATGTGGAAATAAAGGAAGAAAACAACTAGATAAAACCATATTGTTTAGGATTTCTGTGTATGGTCAAGAATTCTAAGTGTGCACTGTTGGTATGTACATTTTGGTAAATGCTTACCACGGCCACGGTACTACAATTACAGTACTGTTGAAAAATCAGATTGATTTTAAATTATTATGAAACTGTAACATCAACAGTCCATTATTTACTAGCCAAATGCTAGTACGTTCATCTCAAACCGAAGCAAAAGCAATCAATTCAGTTCCGCTAGTCAACAAATTGAAGTGTCCTTACGTAATGTGTTCATGTAAAAATTTATTTTTTGCATAATTTGTTCTAAAATGTAAAATACCTAGTTAGCACTGTTATCCTATCAAAATGCTTTTATCCCTGTAGAACACGTACCATTAGTTACAACTTATTAGCAATACTTTTGCAAGTATTTATTATCGTTACAAGTAATAGTACAGTTGGATCTCTCCCCTACAGGTGGGTATGGGAAACTAGATTTACAACATTGTTTGCAATACCAATAGTAGAAGATAGCAAAGTGGAAAAATAGCCAATCAGTATAATCATAGGTCCATATAGAAACAATATTAGTTCAGACATGTTGGGTAGGTGGTTACTTAAATAAGAAATGCCGTTTTTCAGAAAAGCTATTATCTAAGAAGCTGTAAAGACAGGAGATACGAAAGAAAAAGTAAGTTCCCAAAATGTAGCCATATAAACGAGGTACCTGCAATGGACAGTATATAAGAGTGGAAGGGCCGACGGCCGGTTTGGTTTGGACAGTCTCATCTTCAACTGATCTGAGTCTTAACTTCATTTTCGAGATATTTAATGCTGCAAGTATTAGAATTGAGATGAACGGAGAAGTGATGTCTGTGGCTGTGGCACACCGCAACGATATTATTGCACATACCTTTATCGCCTTGCTCTCTTATCATCTAATATATATAGGGATGGTTGGTGTGTACGGTAACTTGCCTGATTTGTGTCTTAAACTTCTTCTTTGCCTTTCCAGTCAGTCAGTCAGTTCGTGCGGTCGTACGGTCAGCTTTAGTCTCCTCTAGCTACTGGCAACCAAAGAAAGCATTTAGTTTTCAAGAAAAAATATTAGCAAGCATGAAATTCCACTTTTTATCAGATCAACAACGGCACAGCATCATTTCTTCCTTCGCGTTTAGTCTTCGTCCTTCATACCAATCCACTAGCTAAGGAAATCTCAGCTAGTCTCCGCATTTTTTAAATTCTGCAACCTAATCAATCTAGAATAAAACTTGTGTTAATTTTTTCCTTCTCGAAAATAATTTATATACAAAAAAATCAAGAATTTCATTTTTCGTTGACATTTCATTACGTTTCAAACATCATACATACGTTACGTACAAGAATTGTGTACACATGAATACTTGAGCAGTTGGTTGAGAAAATATGTATGAAATATAATACAAAATACGTGCATGCCAGACGAACTGTACATTGATGTGCAAGTATTCACGAAAAGGAAGGATTTACAAACTCGCATCGAAACTTTAATTTAATTCTGTTATAATTAATCACAGCTACAGCACAAGGCACAGGAGGACGTAATAATGTAATGTAGCAAACTTCAGATGATTTAATTCTATTAAGCCCTTCCCTACCATGAGCTATGCATGTTTCAACACGGAAAGACCACCTATTAGCTAATTATTATACCTGCTACTCAGGCTATGAACTGTAAAGGCCTTCACCATTTTTTGTAATCTCATCCTCTTATCTCAGATTTATAACACAATGCAAACGAAGATGTTCGTTTCGTACCTACTGATTCTAAGTATCCACATCCACCTGCCTACATACACCTAGAGTACAATATAGAATACAATATAGAATAAGTAAATTGCAGAAATGAATAAAAAGTATACAATGCAATGCATCTGCAAACTTATGCAGACAGTGGACACTTGATGTTGATAAACGACTGTTTGTCTCTATTTCCCATACAAAGCATCCTCAACTCTGATACAATACTCGAACAATAGCTAATGTTATACTATTGTAATATTAATGTGCAAGCGATGAAAATTTGCAGGATAAAAAATCATTGATTAGTCTTTTCTGTCTGCAATAAAGACTTGCATAGGTTGGGGGAAGCAAGTGTGAATTGAATCAGATTTAAATATTCAGAGATGGGATGATAGATAGAGCCAAGGAACAGTTGTGTTCTGGTGTCTAATTACTCTGCAACTATGAAATAACTTCCCGACGGATCTCGTCCTTGAACAGTAGTACTTTAAACGAGGAAAACTCGTCTTGTATGGTGTGGCCCTTGTCCTGTCCTCACCTTTGCTAAGACAATGTCCCGTTCAGCCTCAGCTCCTCTTTATCTACACAAAACAGTTCTTCCCTCATCTAATGCAAATATCGATTCATCCCTCATACGGTAGAACTCAGATAGTAGCAATTCCTATCCATATGTACACACTCAATGAATTATTCAAATCAGTTTTCTTGAATTCTTGCATTTCCCTTGAGACAAATATGATTGTTTACCTTTCTGCTCATTTTCTTCTACCTCTCTAAGACTACAGGAGTTTGTAAAATGAACTCCCAATATCATAATACAATTTGATTGCGCTTATGTTACAGGAAATTGGTAGTAAAATGCATAACAATGTATCATCATGCGTAGAAATAGTTTACGTTGAGTCAAACATGTATTTTCTCTTAAAAGTGAAACAATAGATCTTTTCTTGTTTACAATTGAATTTTAATTCTTAAAAAATGGCAAAATGCTTTGTTGTGCAGAGTTCACTGCAATTAACGATCTCTAATGTCAAATAGAAGGTAAATAAGAAAATCAATTGTTTTTATTATACAATATAAGCCACAGGTATCAGTTATATCATACTGTACATTGGACTTTGATACGTCTAAAGCAGCTTAGAGCTTATTTTTATCATTATTGAGTAATTTCTTACTGTGTCAACAGCAGTTTATATCAACTTTAATGCTTTAATATAGTAGTTGCATTAAGAATAATTTATTTTCGTTTTATGATGTGATAAAACAACTTGGCCAAAGAAGTGAACAATGCATACATAAATACCCGTTTTCTCAGGATAAGTTAGCTAGTTGGCTGGTGTTGGGATAAAAGGGCAATTCATTCATTCATACTAACTGTAACATATAAATACCGAAAGGAGTGCAGTTTAGCTTGGCCAGTCAAACTACATACACACAATCAGAAAACAATCCCATTAGAATTATCACACACATGCATATTGATATAGCGTCCCTTCTTAATGTGTTTGCAGTAGAAGGAAGCGAAATGCACAAGAAAAGGTAGCAAGGCGACTTCATAAACAATTCATCCCAACTTCTCACCCTTGCCATTAGGCATTCACGATGAAACAATGCACACCGTAATAGTAATAATACGTAATCATCTCTGTGCACCTACAAAATTCGATGTATAGTGCCATTATCTACATGGCTCACTGATTATCAGTCTATATAGACATCTTATATGTATAACGATAAACTCTTCTTTTGGGTGCGGTTGAAGAATTGTGCACTGCAACATCTAACAAGTGGTGTATTTACATATTCATACATGTCTTTACAGTTCTGGGAGGAAATATATATAATTGCACTTGAATCAGTACCTAATAAGTAGTACTGTCCACTAGATATCAATGATTTCCTTTTTCTAGTGTCTGCAAGTGTGCAATGAAATCAAAATCCATTGAGACTGTGTTGACAGCTACACGAATGAAAGTATCAATTCAACGAGATCACATTTATTTAGGCGAAAGGCTTAAAAAATTACACAATGGAGGATTTTTTTGGTGCGTTTCTGTCTCCTATTAGTTACTTTTTTTCAGACAACAGACATAAAAGGAAGCTTAAAAGAATTGGAAATTGTAAAGATCCCCACATGCAAATTATGCCTACCTGTTGATGTCTCGACTCGTACTTGTAAACTTCACATGGCGTGGGCAGTTGAATACACTTATCAAAGAACTGAAGAGCACTACAACATTCTCACAGATTTGTATTGAACTAGTAAATCTTGCAAGAAACTCAATAAATCTAGAAAGTTGTTATTCAGCAAATGTTACATATTCTCACAATTTTACTAGCCCAAGGCCTTAAATTAATCAACACAGGTGCTCATTTGAACTTCAAAATTGCTTTTTAGATCTTCAAAACTGATTGAATTTCAAGTACAAAACTGCAAATGAGATCAAAAAAGATGTTTTCACTATAAAAATCATGTTTAGGAAAGAAACTGGAGTGCTCTTACATATTCTTTACATAAGATGAGAAAATTGTTATATAGGGCAGTATGACACAATACACCAATAATATAAGGCGTATGTCCTGTGTAATGCTAAAACCATTCTGCATGACATTTCTAACTGCTTGACCACATTCCATTCGCATGTATTTTTAACTTCCGTGCGGTAATGAGCACAATACAGAACAGAAAAAAAAGAATTGTGCCTTAGGAACAATCAGATATAAATTTATTCCGTGTACACTACATCTCATGACTCTCTTGTACCATGTACCAATATAGGTATAAACAATACCATTCACAAGTAGCCGAGTTCGGGAATAGGAAACATCTCGACTGAAATACTAATTGGGGCTATGTGCTAAAGGTGAGGTCCGAAGTCACAAAGGAGTCTGTGACAGCTTTATTAACTTCGCTCTTATCTTGCACACTGCAAGAAAGTGTTGATTATAGTGATTCAGTCTATACTACTCTGTCCTCCATATTCAGTCCATATAACTTGGCATTTTTGATAAAAAATTCCTTAGTGCACGTGGATAAGTATTAAAGACTTAGAGAAAGGGTAGAATAAAAAATGTAACACAATCATTTATCATTTTATGAATTACACACTTCTACCTTATCCTTTGTTTGGACTGCTAGCTCAGATTGAAAATCAATTCCTTCTATGCGATTTATGACAATAATTTCCGCTTATTGACCAATTACGAAAATTATATATCACTAATTTTTACTAACAGAAACTTTTAACTAAAATCCTTTGTGTTTGATATTTAAAAATTATTGTACCCAACGAACATTCACTGGGAACATAGAAACTTTTAATAGACGAATCATTGCGAGATTTTACATAGGTAACAGGGGAAATGGTGGTTTCCCAAATAGCATTATTATTGCATAATTAGTTGTACCACCGCACCGTAGTGCTATGAATTGACCATCTGAATAAGAATAGAAACAAGTATGATATAATCTTGCGCAAGGAGGTATATTATTTCGGTTGTAGCTGTGATGTAATGCTTGATTTAGTCCTTATGTAATTAAGAATTATGAGAATCATGTAGACCACAGCTCTCTTTTGGCACTCAATTTAAGATTTTATGCACATGAAATATATGAATATGAATTGCGTATGTATTTTAAATTATGCTAACTGAAATCAGATAAAAATGATCCCTCTCAATGCATCATAGCAATATCTTGTAGGTTACTGTGCTCTTTCGTTTTCATGTTAATTAACATGTGACGTGCGAGAATATAGCAATAGTGCTATTCCTTTTCACATCCGTCAGTAGACGAAATGTTAATTTGAATGCGTACTTTGTCAGTCTGTGACGAAAACGCCCAAATCACTTTGCGCGAAATGTGCGTACTCAAAGCAAAGCTACACCCTTTCTAAATCAACCGACTATATAGTAGCAATAATATATTACTCAATCAATTCATATATATTTTTTCAGTTTGATTTATTCATTACATATGTATATTGGATTGAGTATCTGATTTCAAACGAAAGATTTAGGTGTCTGCATTGCTTATCTTCTAAATACAAAAAATTGCAATTGGAAGAGGTATGTTGTCCAGTAATGCATATCATTATGGATCAATTACTATCTGTAGTATGTAATATTTGTTTTTCTAACGCATAAAATGATGATCTTGATATTGATAATCATGATTGTCAAAATGATTTCGCCTTGACGAAATTGGATGCCCAAATTAAGCAACTGTATCATATTCAGAAGAAATATGATGCAGTGAAGTATTTTATAGCAAGTAGTATCCATAAATCAATAAATAAATTCTGTTGTTCTTATCTAGTAACTAATAGGAAATTCCAAATGCTAATTACATAGGAATTGCGTACGTTGAAAAAGGTTGGCTGTACACTTCCACATTTTCAACCTCTTGCATAAGCATAACTGATATAAAACGCTTATATACTTGCATATAAGGTACTGGGTAACTGTGTAGTATAAATTCCTGTTAATTGACTCACATTGCTTAGGTGTACAACAAAAACTTACTTCGCGAACCTCAGAATTAGATGGCTCACGCACAGAATTATGTTTTAATAACCTTATCATAAAAATTATTTACAGTCATGCATTGTATTACAGTAACCACACATAAATTTAGTATTGGGAATTTCACGAGATAGTCATGAGTTCGTTTTAGGTACCATACTTAGGGATATTGTATAGTGTATCAACATTTAACTCAGAGCAAGGCTATGTAGTTTCATTGGAAGATTCCTTGGCAGAGAAAATATTTTACTGCTAAAAACATAATACAATCAATTTTTTGTAGTTTTTTGTTTGGAAACCTAAAATTATAGTTTTGCTTGGAAATAACTTAACCTGTGCGAGATATCTTGAGCAATTGAAAATCAATTTAGTACCCGATGACTGAGACAGCACTTTTTATACGTATATGGACAGAGCGATAATAATTTATGTATGAATTAAGGAATCCGTAGCCAAGCATTGAATGTGTAGTTAACATATCCCCTTATTTGGTTAATGTCCTATTACCCTTTATGAGTTACTCGCATTATTTGTGTAACTAGACTACCTACATTGAGAACATGTGTCAGTTTGTCTTTGAACTAATAAGTAATAATGTAATGTATATTGTAAATAGCTAAATGCTTACATTAGCACAAAACTAAGTACAGAAACAATTATTGACTAAGTATACACGGGGAGTCTGGTTTAATGTATATGTAGCTCTAAACATGCATTGCCTTATACAACATTTTATGCATAACCACCAGAGTCATCGCCGTAGCGTAATATCTCAACTATTACTATCGCTCTCCTACGTATCTCCCATCTCTAGCTAATGATAGTGGTTAGAGCAAGACATAATCGTAACACACTTCGTAAATTTTATTGTGTACCTTATTAGGCATTTTTTGCATTATTTGTTTTCAAAATAAGTTATCAGGTTAGCGAATGTGGATATAATTTTTCTACTTATGAACTGCTGCAAATAAAGCCAAAATCTAAGTCATTACAACAAAGCGTATAAAATAAAGTGCACTAGTAAATGGTAGGGTATATGACCAAAATGACTAAATTGCCATTTCTCAATCAAATCAATCTGGAATAAATCGATAGCAATCTACATAAAGATTAGAGTAGGAATGCATACATTTGCTATGTAGGTTTGCAAGTATTAATTTACAGCAGACAAAACCAGCCATTTCTTTGAAAAGCTAAGGCTAACAACTTGTAAAACTTATTTGTATGTTAATATTTTACATACATTAAGGCATTCGACTTCATTAACTACTAACACTGCATAGGAATGTATTGTAGTCGTATAATGGGGAAGTAGACCATAATACGGGTATGCAATGTTATATGATGTATTATATTGATTTAACTTGACAGGTACTTTTTTCTACTTACTACTTCAACTGTTATGAATCCATAACATAGTTACACTACTTAAGTATGTAATTTCATATGAGCGTTGGCCATAATGCGAGAAGGTGAATAAATATATAAAGTTGGCAATCTTAGCTATATAGTATCTCAGTTTATATTCTGACGTAATACCCCTAGTACAAGATAACACACTCATAACGCATCTACTGTAATCTAAATTATTTGTGTGTACAACTAGCAAAACACAAATGCAAATTTTATGACTATCTCAGTTTTATGAATTTACACATAAGTCAAACTATAGTGCTATATCTACATTTATGTACAACAAGATAGACTATTAGTGCAAATATTCGTGTAGAATGTCTGCAAAATAATAAGTACGGTCTAGTCCATTTTGCTTGTTAATTTTTGTGATGAAGTCATGTGTTACGTCAGTCATTCAGACAGATCTGATATGATAAAACAGGAGGCTGATACAAATCCATATTTTGTATATAATGTGTACATATGTAAGCAAGATACGTTTATGTAGTGCCATGTAGAGTGTAGAATATTAATGATTCTTGGCATAGAAATTTGTCTGGCTTACTTTAGTGCGACTGTGGAAAAGTAACCAGACAGGGTGCCTACACCTTATCTGTATAAGTACTTGAAAATGTACGGAAGGATATTTTTTAAATACTTATAGGAAGTAGATTGCACAATGGCAATTCAAAAGTGGTCTGCAACGGATATTCATTTGATGGTCGTGTCCTGCATGATTTTTTCCCACAAATAATTCACGATACACAATAGTATAGATTTGACTGTACAACTGTAATTGCGAATTCTAGAGTGAATAACGTAATGAGCCCTCTAAGCGTGTGTCTACTCTCTATTTATAATAAGTTGATTTTTGTTGGGTTTGAAGCAAATATTAACAAGAAATTGCATGTAAAGTATCTCAGCAACTTTAAATAGTGTAGCCTTAGTGCATGGGAATGACCATCAAATGAAATATCCCTGAGCTAGTGTTTATTGTGTAGCTTGTAGTTAGCAATATGCTTGTGTTGCCGAACAAGTCAGTTAGCAGGAAGATAATTGCAGGCTGTTGGCTCATTTAACTAAAAGCTAACTGTCTTCGTTGAAAACTTGTAGCGTATGAACTATTTCAACTTTAGTTAGACTTGTCATCGTATTGTCGCTTATGTGTATGATGTGATATGATAAGTTGTTGTTCTGGTAGGTGCGGACTTCAGTTTACTTTCACGATCTTTGCACGCAAAACTCATTAAGTGTCACAGTGCATTACTATCAAAATGTTTTCTCTTCATATCATTACTATTGCGATGAATGCTACTTTTGAATTGAAAATAACACAATGTGCCAAAAGCAAATGTTTACTTTTCCTTGAAAATGTGGTAAGTGGCAAGCTGCAAGCAATTCATTAACCATTGGATGTAAAGTAGTAGAGATTTATTTTCTATTCGTGATTAGGTGCCCAATATCCAAATATTTCACTACCACAAATGCCAAATAAAGTGGCAACGATTATCATATGAATTTACTTGGAGTGGACATAATAATATTACAGCATCCTAACCACATTTTCAAATGAACTCACAAATTCATGCGATTGATCTCAATTTCTTTATTTGGCTACATGGCTCATTTAGCATCTGGGACAAAGCAAAATCGATTTGTATTTCAGCACAATAACAACATTAAAATATTGCACAGAATCTGCAGTTATTCACCAACATGAGATAATATTCTGTCACATACTTACTGAACTCATTGTAAATTACTATTTATTTGCAAGCCAATAATGGCAAGAAACAACGTGTATACTTGTGTATTTAATTATGGAGCATTACATATTTATAGCCAATTTAAATGTAATGTAATACTACATGAGTGTACTTGAGACCACAAAATTAACAAATTGCAATTAGGAATGTGGGTAGAATGAGATTTTATTGGGTTAGTTAACAAATACATCATAGATGAAGGCTACAGGTACTTCTCACAAGAACCACTGAACTCACAAAGGGATGATTTTAGAACAAGTCACAGAATATCCTAAGACAAATGTCATGCAACGTCCATTGTCTCACATTTCCCGTAAATTTACAGTTATTGCGCATTGTGTCACCTGTTTAGTTGTATAAGTGACAAAACAATAATATATGTATGCATAATTTGTAGTTTATAATACAAATGTAATGAAAACCCGTTGGTAGTGCTATATTTATGTAGTAATGGAAGGAAAGAGAGGCAAAGAACTCGAGTTGAGTTTTTCATGCTTATGTGCACTATTATTTATAAAAACAGTTAGGTCAGAATGATTAAGTGCAAAACATGATGTTCTTGGTGTAATTCTGCGAGGATAATCATTTTGATTTTACTATCAGTTTCATAAGTTCATCAGAGTCACAACTCAACCACAACGAACTTAACACATCACCTTTCTGCTATGTAATCAGTAACAGGGAAATTAACTGTCATTGCTTAGAGCTTGTATCATTGTTTCTTCTGAGCTATACTTACAATTAGATAGACTCTAGAGCTTGGATTGCTGGGAGTGACTCAATGCAAGAGAGTAAAATGCTGTAATTCGTGGGAACATGGGGAAACGGTGTTTATCGCATTTTACTCAAGATTTGTGAGAAAGTGAATATTACCTTATTCCTCCATTCCAAGCTACATAAAATACCACACAAAGATTATCCTAATGGTTTACGACAACTAAGCCAATTCGAGTCTCGCGAAAAGATACTCAAGTCACAAACAGTACTTAAATATAAATATCTAACTGAACTCAAATAATTTCTACTATTATTTCTTTGGGATGCCAGAGAAAAGCAGTTTCGCTAATTAGAGCCGTTAGCAGTGATAAAGCTACAACGTTTTCATTTTCGAAACGGGCTTATTACATTTCATTATTACATTATACAACAGTACTTTTCTATCTTAATGAACTGCTGATCACTTGTGTTAGGAAATATTAACGATATGATAGTAAAACAACCATTTTGCTTTTAAAAAGTTCTTTTAACTATAAGCTAAATATTTATATACGATTTCAGCTATGATTACAATTTGGATTATCAACAGTAAATGAGAGAATACATCCCACCACCACCCGAGTTAGAAAACCCCCCTATTCGAAAACCACTCCGCTAGACAACCACCCGGCAGACTACCACCCTGTTAGACCACCACCCGGTTAGACCACCTCCCTGTTAGAAAACCACCCGAT
>JABASH010000311.1:0-44699 GCA_019776445.1 Tomocerus maximus | reverse complement strand
TAGAATGTCACATCTTTGTAACTTGGGGTATAAAAGGATGTGCCTGAAATTTTAATAAAGCAGAAGAGTAACAAGATGAACTTGTAGTAACAAGTTATGTTTTCTTCTCACTATTGTAGCAAGGAATTTTCTTAGGTAGTGATAGTTTATTAACAAAGCTTAGAGCGCTGAGCAATTTGCTGGCTAAATTGATGCTCAGTTGTATTAGTTTTCTAGGTAAACATTACTTCAGGCTTCCAATTTGCCATTTGAAGAGAAGATATTATTGCATAGTACTACAAACAAAGTTGCAGCATAATTATAGTCTGTGAAATGAATATAGTCTGAGTAATGTTAATACTGAAAGCATGATATCGTTGAACACGATCCTGCAGCAGAAAGAAAAATATTTACATGCTGACTGCTGCTTGACGAACTTGGTGCGTCGATAGCTCTGGGGTAGGTTATTGTATTTAAAGGATGTATTGCATTGTTTTGTCCAAACAGCTTTCAGTAAACACTCATCGACATCAGGACTATCAGAATATGCCTACTAATTGCAAATTACAACTACCTACTGCCTACTTAACTGAGTAGTAATAATGAATGACTAATCTATGGTTATAGAGATTGTACATAGACACAGCACTGAGCATCTGCATTCTTGATCCTAATGAAAATAACAATGTAATATTTATAAAAAGTCATCCTCTCTTTCTATATACTTAATCCCTTCTATAGCCAACTGACAAAATCAAATAAGCACAGTCATTCTCCATTAGTTAAAGCTTAGTCCTCGATTTTCTCAATTACACCATCCCTATAATTATAAGAATAGTTCCAGTGCCCTACTCTTAAGCATGCACTACATTACTCTTGTATCTATCTGGTTATTAAATATCAAAAGCATAAACTTATAAGTATAAATAGTCAATTATGCTAGACAAGTTGTCTATAGTCATGATATCATTGTAATAACTTTTGTCAAATAGATTTTTGGTTTAGTTTCAATGCTGAAAGTATGTCGTTATTAATTACGCTAGCTACTTACCTATGTATGTGCCCAACCACGAATTGTTATATAGTTACACTGAATCAAATGTGAAATCTAAATCCGCAACTGAAATCCTTATTAACTAACCAGAGTAGAGGAATGCCATCTTATAACTATAATCACTTAGATTCATAATTGAGAATCTGTGTGGTCAAAACTCAATAAAATTTTTGTAGTTGACAACGACTGCTCATTGTATGACATTTTCTACTGCGGTGACAGTTAGAAAGTTAGTGCGATGAGCTGACGAGCTAGATGCATTTTAAATTGAGAAACTTGAGACAAATATTTAATCAACTCTTGTTCATTTTCAAACAACAATGTACTTACACGGATTGCATGACAAACATTGCAAGAGCTTTCTTCTTGTGCGATCTTTCTATTTATGTAGCTACCAACGGCAGTGTATAACATAGAAAATAATCAACCTCATTATTATTGTGTATGAAGGACAATTGACATGTAGTGCAGACTTCATAGTTCATAACACTTTCAAATACAAATAAATCTACCTACAGGAGTCAATATTTTGATCCCATTATACACAAGTAGAGGGTCATGGCTGTAAATATTAAACACTCATTTTCGGAGGTGTGGCTGCTTTAGCTCGATTGTTAAATGGATATACTTTGTAGTTTGTACTATTTTCACTACCTAACTCGAAAAGGTCATATTTTTATCTGATTCAATGCAAGTCACTGAAAGTAAAAGTTGACGGTATTTTATTGCTTGCTTAATTAAAGGTGCAATTTCAAGCAGATAATTATTATTTGCACATTAATTTATGGTATATGCGCAATCGACCTTTCTAAGAGTTAGTACACTGTAATGTGTGTAATTGCAATGTACCAGGTTTTAATGGTGACAAGGGAATTTATGTTCAGAAATTGAGGGTTTAGAGAAGCATGATATTTTGCAGTCGAATAGAAAGTCGGGGATGTTGCATTAACTGTCAATGAGGGAATGAGGAAAATGCGATAAGTATAGGAAAGTGTGAATTGAAACATTGAAAGAGGATGATTGTGTGTTTCATTTTCCCAAATTGACACGACATCCATTAACCAAACATTTTTATTATTGTCATTAGCTTCACATCAGAATTTGCAACTGGATTCCTCAACCCGAGAACGTGATATCATTCAATCAAATGTAAAGATTATTTTATAGCTTGTTAAATGGGCTCTTTGACTTTTTCATCTCCATCGACATCACAGCTAACTGAAAGTTTAACCAGATTATTTTTTCATTTGCCACATCACAGAAGTAGAACGAGAATAGCCTAGATAGTTGTTAACTGTTTTGCAGAAGCCAATAATAGTTAAGGATGAATGTACAAAGTCATCCTCATCTATTCTGACTGATCCGACAAATATTTCATACATAAATTAGTCTCACGTTATCATTATTGACATTCACAATCACACAAAGCATTCACGAACTATTCATGAGTGAAGAAAGACATTTTCGCAGTTGCAAAAGTAAAACTTAATTGCTAACCCATTCAGTAGGTAAAGGTCGAATCTAGGTAAAGTGTATTCACGACATACACTTGTACAAAAGCTTGCACCTTTCAATAGCACAATCAAAAACATTAATTGCCACTAAGTGTACAACACTTGTCAGACACTCATAAATATCATCCATATCAATGAACATTAATATCAACAATAGAGATAAATTGTCTGCCAACTTGTTTTACTTCTTACTAGTTCACTACTCTCACATTTACTGTCCTTTTTGCTACTTCATTTTGCCTCTTTGTTACCTTAGGTTAGTTTGCTTGCTTACAACTGTGGATACCTATTTACAAAGATCTCTATCTGTTTCATTAAAATAAGTACAGACAAACCTCAAATCTTTTATTCTGCCGCTTCTATCGTAATTACTTTATTGTGCCTTCCACTCTGCACCTGTGACTGTACCAATTTCTTAAAATCTGCTTCTTTCGTGTGTTCAGAGTTTGCAAATACCAAAACACTCAAGGCACACTTGATTACAGGAGAACTTTGAGATTATTAGCAAATGCTTTTAAGTGTAAGAATGTAGAGCTAATAACAAATGATGCTGATATATTTCGAATCTTGTACACGCATACCCAAACTTGAATCTTGTAATTAAGACCATGAATTTATGTTTGTTATCTATCACCGAATTGAACCTTCTGATCAAATTACAAAGTGATTCATTGTAGCAAATAGTGTAACACAATACTACGAACCAAATGTAAATAATTTCTATCGATTCGTTAGTAGCTTTTAAAAAATACTTCAACAAACTCATCTACCTATCCAAAAGATGCGACTTCATTTGAGGTCGTTGCAAAGTAAAGGTTATGCCACTTAAGCCGATGTTTATCTTCGTGCATCCGTATGTTATACTTTATTTATCCAAAATATCTGCTAATTGGACATCAAAACAACAGCAGAGGGTATTGCAATAGAAAATCTCTAGCTCTATACGTAAATTGTAGTTTTTAATTATTGTACTGTCAGTAGGAATAAAATTTCATCCAGCGAATTGTAGACTATCTAATATCTAAGAAACACACATGCACATTGGTCAATAGCTGGAATGAAAATAACTATATACTGTAGTTTTGTTGACTGCATAAACTGATACGCACATCAGAATTTTAGAGATGAGCCACAAAAAAGGAAATCAGGTACTTCTCCAGAATATTAGTTTTCTTTTTGATTTGTCTCAGGTATTCCTAATTTGGGGAGAGCATTAATTGCTTGGATATCACACTAATTTCTTCTCACTTTTGGTGGGTCCACTTTTAAACGGTTTACTATTTGTTCCTTTCAGCTTTTCCAACTGTTTCTTGATTTTGACTAGTTCATCATCGTCGCTATCTTGGAATACTTCTGGCTGTTTTATTTCCCGTTCCATTGATCGTTTGATATTATTAGTCATTCGCCAGAGATCTATTTCATTTTGTGCCACGGAAAGTTTATTTAGCTTCTCTCTTTTACACTCCAGAATCTTCCGCTGAGTATTTCTCAAATTCTGCTCCCGTTCCATTTTGGAAATACTCAGTCTAATGGTATTCTTTGCGTTGTACACCTTACGGAGTAAGGATTCGTGGTAGACATTATTTGCCGCTATGACCAAAGGCTTCGGACCATGCACTGCTTGGATTCTTTTGATTGTGTCTAAGCGCTGCAGTTCTTCTTCTTTCTCTCTCTTCAGAGATTGAAGACGAAGTTCCTCATTATCTTTTTTGATCCTATTGGCGATCTCTTGTTTTTGCTTGAGGCTCTCTTCCGCGGCTTTCCTTGTGCGTTCCATTTCTTGCTCGGCCATTAGCTTGGCTTGTTTTTTCTTTTCTTCCAAATCGAACAACCGTTCTTGCTCAACAATCAATTTGATGATTTCTTTCTCTTTTCGAATTTCGTTTCCGATTCCTTGTCTTTTCTCCTGAGCATTTCTAGCAGCCGCAATAGCCTTATGGTAAGCCAACTGTGATTGCAGCAATAATAGTTTTCGTTTTCTCTCTTCTTCTCTAGCTTCATCGGTTTTTATATCCTGCATCTTCTGCTTTTCTGTCATACTTCGCAAAGCAGACTCATAGTCCCCGAATGAATCGCTTATCAGTAAATTTTTCAATCTTTGTCGTTCACGAAGTAGAGTAGTGATTGTATCTTTACCGCGATATGATGGTCCTTTCAGAGCTTTTGAAATCGAGGAAGTGCTGGGCTTCAAGTGGTAGTCATACTTTTCTTCCAGATTCCCTTCGACTTTTGTTTCACTAACTGGTCTCTCTGCGGAGTTAAATGTATCACGAAATTCGGCGTCCGCTGTTTCCCTCGGTGAGAAAAAATTGTCAGTTTCCTCTGAACTTGTCCTTGGAATATCTTCGATAGCAATATCCTCAAAATTTGTTTCCTCCACTGGAATCTCCTCGGGGGTAGGTGGAGGCATCGTATCAACTTCAACTAGTATACTTTCAGCAGGAGAACTTTCAATAATTTCAGTAGTCACCGGTGGAAACTCCTCAACAGGGGAAGTTTTCGAATTTGACAAATTTTTCAGACTATCGTTCCTCTGTTTTACGTGCATTGCTCGAGGAACCTTTTTCATTAATTTTGCAGAAGTAGAAATATTTGGACCTATGAGCTGTGCAAAATAATCCTCCCCTTTAAGACTGGCGATAGAAAATTTTAAAGATGAATCAAAACTTAACTGTCCACACAGGAAGAAATACAATCGTCGGATGTTTTGTCCGGAGAATCTCATCAGAACAGTTTCCAAAACTTTTACCCCGATTCGTTCCGATTCGTAAAGAACAAGAAATGCCAACACTCTCATCTGAATGATTTCAAATTCGGTAATTTTCGAAGAAATCGTCAAGCCCAGTGAGCGTTTGAATCCTTTAATCACTAAATCCAGAATCTGTGCCTTTTCCAAGCAACTGTAAAACACTTCAATGGATGCAATCATTTCCCAGTCCCCCATATTGATGTACTCATATACAAATTTTCGCTCTACATAACCTTCCGGAGTGATCTCTTCTTGTCTGGCGAAATCATACAAAAGTTCCATACAAAATTCAACCAGGTCAGCCGTAAGTTCACAAATGCTAGGATCAAATGCCCCATCTTTCACAGATCCAGGTGAATGCCTTTTTGCTTTCGTGAACATACTCAAATACGTTTTAAGAGGGGAATCTCCTGGGTCTGAGTTGGTAGCGTCAAGCCCATCCCTGCTTTCCGAATTCTTTTTCGCAGTTTTTTCATCCTTAATCTCTCTTCCAGATGGTTTACTTTTAGTTTTCCTTCCCGAATACGACATTTTTTTCGGAACGGTATTTGGCTGGATGGAGGTTGGTGTCGGTAGCTCCCAGTTGGTGGAACTATTTTGCAATGTCGATGCGGAAGCTGATCTTGAGAGGGAATCTGTTGCAGTTGTAGCAGAAAAGAATGAACTTGTGTCATCTTCCGCATCCAAGTAATTAGCAAATCTTCTGTCCCATTTAATATTCGTTGATGAGTCCGTCCGAGACTTCTGAATCTCATCAACAAAAGTTTTAGTGGATTTCACTGGCTTAACTATTACAGTCTTGTCACTCATTTTGCATGAACATACAAATATTACTCACTAAAATTGAATCATAGCACCAAAATTGCACATTTACAAGTTCAGCTTACACTTGCCACATTTTAGAATTTTGTTTCTCAGACTAAAAGCCACCGCACACGGAAATCCGATCGCACCCTTCTGTATCCTAGGAGTCTAGGAGTTTTGCATGCCCTTCTGTCCAAATCGAATTTTCCTATACAACAATGCTATGAGCAAATACGCTAAAGTATCTGCATACATTTTAGAGTAGTATAAACTTTCAAGTGTTTCATAAAATTCAATCTGGCATAGCAAATCAACTAAAATTCTTATAAAAGTCTCTATCATCAAATCGACATCACAAAGGGGATTTTAGGTAGATAGACATGATATAATAAGAATCATACCTAGATAGATTACAGCATTATAGGTATGAACTCAAAAGTAGAGCACTGCAACAACTTACTACTACGGATAATGGACTCCTGGAGTGCTATTATGCATTCTCATAAAAAACCTATAGTGTCATAACAAAATAGAGTCTATAGTAATAAGTATGCGTATAATGTACGACACAGCGATAGTTAGACATTAACTTAGTATTTTGCCCCTTGCAGTCCCAACATAACTTTATTAGGTATATAAAACGATAACAATAGATGGCAAATAAGAGGATAATAGTTGAATACACGATCATTATTAAATTGGGTCGTGGTTTGTTTTCTTGGAATGATATTAATAAGATTTATGTAGCCATCTATCAATAATGTCATTGCTCATTGATCTAATATACAAACCATACTCAGACTCTTGTACACCTTATATAGCGGTGAAGTGAGAATTTTGAAGTTCATGATTTTTCTGTTGTGGCTCATCTGTGTAAAACAGTAAGCTTGTTGAAATGTATTTTTTAGCAGCGATTAGCAGCGTAATGGGAGTGGATAGGTTGAATGACGTACATAGGCGGTTATTTGCGTTCTTGCAGCAATTTTTGTGACTCGGTTACGATATGTAGGTGAAATATTAAAGGATGTCAATTTTTATTGGATCCATAATATTTCCTCTTTTCTTTCAATAAGGTATGACTGTATGAGAAACATGTGCCGTGTCGTGGTACTTTGGTTTGCAGAAACGGGTCAAAGGAAAACCCCACGCTCTATGAAATACACCCGAAATTTTCAAAGTTGAACGAGTGCATCATTGCATGGGTGACTGCTAACCACAGCTGTGCACACTGAGGTACATTTACCAGAGAAGCAAGTCTAAATGCAATAAAAATTGTTTCAGGGTTGAAGACACATGCATGCGATTCTTGAAAATTATAAGAAAGTAGTTCTCACAGGCCTAACCAACAAAGTCACACACGTGGACAATTATCTCAATCCTTAATTTATTTTGATACATTTGCCCAACACTCTATACTGTGTGTAGAGATCTATACTATCTACACAACATCAACCATTGACACTCAAAAATAATTTATTGAATTCGTGAAATGATTTTGTATTTTAAATTGCCCTCAGCCTTGTGTCTAAGGCATGAAACAATGTTTAAAAAGCAATTCAAGAAGGAACTTTATGAGCTAATATCCAAAATATAGACTTCCACTGGTTTCTTTATACAATCCAATCAATGAAGTCACCTCCCAGTGACAATGTTTACTTTTCTTGGTAGGTAAACGTATTAAACTGTCATTAAATGTCGTAAAGTGGACAGTATTCCTTAACGTCTCTAGAATTCAGTTGTCTGTTAGTGAAGGTATATCTAATGAGAATGCACAGAAAGGTTCGCTCTCCCTTTTAGAACAGCTATGTAACTGTCTAAGGATGTTTACATGAAATTCTGAACATCTACGTGGTAGTCCACAACGGAAAACAGGAAAGTTGAGGTTATTTGTAATAACAATAAAATAATTTTATCGTCACATAAAACTTAATTGCTAGGTATTCCGTGTTTGCGGGGCAGAAATACATGTAGAAGGAAAAAAGACAAAATGTAGCAAATAGTAGATTCGTTTTTTCTTAAATAGCTCAAAGTGTGTTGGTAATAGGAGACTATCGCTCCATCGAATGCTATAGGTAATGAGTATACATAAGATTGCACTCAACTCCTGCACGTTCATTAGCAATTAAAACTATTTAAAAAAAATCAGTGTGATCTTAGAGAGAATATAAGTAGCAGACCCCATAGAGCTCTAGCTATGCGTGGTCAGTAGGTATTTCTCTACATGAACATATCTTCGGCAATCAGAGACGCAAATTCCGAGTCGAGTGGCTGAATCATTCATCAATCGTCAGACGCGACTTGGTGCTGCATGATGAGTGTGTGGTGAGTTAAAGCAGGGTGTCGTAGAACAGGTAGGGAAAAGCATGTAAGTATGTACGATGATGAACATATCTACTTCCTCCGAATAAAGTTTGACCTTTCATCGACAAGAGTAAGCTATTAGCATGGCTATTAGAGGGGTAGAGTACGGACGGAGAACTACTGTTAAATTAACTCTGGTTAGACTGCCAAGTCTGAAACCACCTGTGCACTTATTTATTAGCGACTGCTGAAGACAACTACAACCAAGTTGAGAAGGATGATTAGTTAAATCTAGCAGCAAGTTTACCTTCCCTACAGCAGCTCTTCGGCTTCGTCATGTACTACTAATAAACTAACCAAATACTACACATACGTAGCTATGTAGGTATGTATGTTCGTATTGGCACATTGACACAACTTCATCTCCTACTAGCACAAGTGCACATTTATAGGTTCCGAATTATTATTATTATAAGTATTATCTGGGAGTCCATAAAATTCTATATAGCAATTTACACGGTAACTGAACCATCGCCCATGCACTTGCAGTTACAACTCTAACTGTACATTGCACATAAAGACAAAGTTTTCAGTTCATTTACGTGATTGCCGAATTTTAGTTAACTTAGAAGTGAATAGACACAGCTTGACATTGCAAATTGCATCAGATCATTACTGCTTACTGCAGATATCACTTACGGCAATGGATGATCATTTCAATCAGATTACTTTTCATATCTTTCCATACAATAATATTAATCTCGTAACCACGTCATATCATTGTAAATTTGCAAACTATATACCAGCTATAAACATCATTAACATGTGTCCAATCTCATAGATATAAACCCCTCCAACATTACGGTACATAAATAAAACTTTTGTAATAGGTCACTTAAGATTCCTATCCCAACCTTAAACTTCCCCAATTGCTACTTACAAAATTGCACATGCAGTTCTTCTCAAGATAACTTTAACCATTTTATACTAGCCACTAATTGCTCCAAGTCAACTTCAAACTTGACATCGCATCAACATCACTCTACGTGACCATTTTTAAATTTGAACATTTTCCAGCGGTATAAGCATAAGCAACAGTTTCTCAACCAAAAACATAAGCATATCTAATGATTTAAAATAAAAAGATAAAAGTCTTGACAAAACTTTTGGTAATATTTTGCTGGCTACTTAACACAAAGTAGTTTTATAATCATTTTTAAATTTGGACATTTTCCAGCGGTATAAGCATAAGCAACAGTTTCTCAACCAAAAACATAAGCATATCTAATGATTTAAAATAAAAAGATAAAAGTCTTGATAAAACTTTAGGTAATATTTTGCTGGCTACTTAACACAAAGTAGTTTTATAACACAATTTGTTCTACTAAAGATGCACTAACTGGTTATTGGCCCTTTTTCATGCAATTATAAGTAGAGACGAGGAATGACATACAGGAAACCATAAAATCCTGCATAGTGTCATTAAGGCAATCTTGCAAAACATAAAATATTTCTCCCAGCAGTTGGATCATGGCTTTGAGCAGTTAATTCGACCAGGCCAACTAAAATACAGCCTGTCTAATGTATTATCGTGTATTATGATATACGTTCAGTATAAATTCTTACCCTAAGCTGTCTAATACTGATCAGTCAAAAATCCTAGTCCTTCACACAAAATATGAAAATACAGACAAATGCATGGCCAGAGATTTTTTTTATCTGCAGATATATATCAGAAATACTTTCGCTATATAATAAGATCAAGAATGGCATCAAAATAAAGAATGTCGATTATTGAAATTAATTTAAAAATTCCAGCTTTTGGAAAACGTACTATGCGTTACGGTTATCTGTATTATCTGTAACTTGACAAGCTGACTGAGATTGCTTTGCTGTAGTTCACAGACTAGCTGGAGCTTTGAAAATATAATTCACAGTTCCAATATCCTAATGGTTTAATACAAAAAAATTTTTTCCTAACATTTTATTAATTTAAAATCAGAGTAGTCAACTGAACTAAAGATTAGTGGGTATATTATATAAGGAGTTACATGTGTGGGGATTCATTGATTCATACATTCAAGATGAAACGGTATTCAGATACACACATGGTACACAGGATAAGTAAGTAATCTATACGTTGATAAAAGCAAACTGTGAGGTGCAAGATTCTTGTGTGTAGGTAAAGTAACCTTGAATTTAGGATTTGATCTGTGGTTTCAGTTTGGATTATTCGTTTGATTTCCTATCCTGAAGAGTTTGGTTGAGTTACCGCTAAGAGTCTAACGTGTAAACCATAACTTAATTTATTATTACGTAATGCATGATAACGAAGATGACCCACAGAAGAGACTAGTGGAGATAATAGTGCAAGATAGTAAATGCATGTATTCCAGTTCTTATTGCAAGCAAACCAAAGTACACTGCATTATATCAGTTGGGCTTTTCATTAGCTTTGGTGGAAGTGTTGGGCTATTCTCTAATTTAGCGTGCAGCTCAGGAACCCACATTTTTTGAGCCAAGCTTCCTACTTATTTACAGTCATAATATTTCTTGTGTGTTTTTGAAAGGTGAACGTTAGGCAGAACCTGGTAATGTGTTACGTTTACACTTAATGAAGTTTGAAATGATGTTTTGCTACTTGATTACGTTTTCTTATTTTTATAGTGTAGGAGTCATCTCATTAGTTATTATGCATATAGCAGTCATACAGCAGTTATTAGAAGGATTGCCATGTGGGCAAGGAATATATGATAGGCAGTGATTTAGCTGAAAGTTGGTAATTGGATGTAATGTTAGCACATTATTAGGCAATGTAGTCAATTTCGGTTAGTAGAGAAAATTACAGTCTCCGAAACAAAGTTAACATTTTGCTTGGTGTTAGTTTACAAATTACGGAAATAAAGTGTACCGTATTAAAATGCTTAGGCTTCTTTCTATGCATCTTCTTAATTTCAAGTCAACTGTGTTAACAATGCGTAATAGTAAATTAGCTGTTTACCGAAGGTGCCATACGGGATTACATATTTTTATGCTTTATGATTGGCTAACGAGGCAAATCAGAGAAATGTCGGACATTTAACAGTCTTATTGTAAGCACAATGTAAAGTAGGTTCTCAATCAACTTAAATCCGATATAATGTTGCATCATTCTAACTCAGAAAAGTGTTACTCTGTTGAACAGTGCAACTGTAAGAAGCCAAAGGGTTGGAAATACAAAACATTCATACGTAATTTGTAAATATAAAAGCTGTCCATGTTCTTTCATCACTAATTCATTGTGCACATAAGTTAAAACACAATGGATACTCAATCATTTTTCGAACCTCATAGCATCGGTTATATATTTAACATAATTTAGTACCCCTATACTAGATATGTATATAGTATTGCTATTTATTATAGTAGAGAGTTAGATGTCCCTTCAGTGTAAAAAATGGCTAAAATAAATTCAGCAATCACATTTGAAGAGATTATCTATTAAAGACGAAAATCAAAATTTGGTTTTAGGGACAGAGAGAAAGGGTATTAAAAGCCCGTTATTTGCCTTTCGGTAAATGGTTACGTAGCCAGTTGTCCATTTACATAGAATTGAGTATGCAAACTGAAGAGATTACTTGAGACATGCATGGCCATTTGTTATCCGATAAATGTCCTGTTCTTGTCTGTTCATGACGTGCTAGAGAATGTGTCTAAATGTGACTGTTGCCATATGTAAATGAACACGGCTTGTAATCCCCATCACATAGAGAAGTGGCCAGTAGAGCAAGAGTACGTAAATACAAATGATTAAATTAAAAAAGCTGTTTTGATTAGGTACCTACCCTCTGTGCTTGTGGTGGAGTTTATGATGTTAAGTCCTGCTGTGTCCCAAAGTACCTGTGGAAAGAAAAATACAAATAATAAATGATAAATAGCATAAATATGAATGAACAGAGATTTTTATGAAATTGTATTCATTCTAGTTCCTCCTGCTATCATCCCTTCTACTTACGTTTACTGGCTAATTGGTCTTTGTAATTGAGTACAGGCTAAAACAGGATATGCAACATCTAAGTGGAAAGTTATCTGCTAATTGTAAGAAATATATGGGATTTTTTACAGCTCAGCAAGACATCGGGTCATCATTATAGGAACATGGGAGGTAAACGCAAAAAGACTATTCCGCTGAATTCTGTACAAGTAATTCAAGAACTTTGTGTTTTACTCCTTGCTCTTACAACTGGCAGTGCACCTGTGTAAATTATTATATTTAACAATGTATTCGACTATTCCTGTTAAATTAATTAGTTTTGTGGATGTACTTGGGCTGAGACTTGATACATTTGATGTTCGTAGTAATGGAGCCGACATTCTGTAATTCTACATTGTCTAGATAGTGGTAAATCATAGTAATCTACATATTATACTGTAAATAAAGGCAGGAAGGGTGTCTGAGACTTTTAGGTGCACGCAGGTTAATCATGAAAATCCTTGCACGTGGAATGCAGGGCAAAGTTTCAAAGTTTCAAAGTAACAAGTAGACTATTTTTTGCCTGACATTTGTTTCTCTTCTGGCTAATGTAATTAATTTATTCACCATTCAAGAGTATGGCAGTAGAATACATCAAGAAAAACATGATCACACTAGTATTGTGACCTGGGTGGCTTGATTTGCATCGTCTCTGATTTACTTAAGTATCCCCTGATAACAAAATAAATGTGTTGTACTGATCTGAACTTTCTCTGGCGGTTCGTGTACTGTTTTTAAGAGAAACTACCTAAACTACCTAATTAGCAAGGACTTTTCTATTACACCTTGACTGGTCAACTTTTTACAATGTTGCACATTGTAAATTTCAGGGTGATTATTCGTTGTGCTCAAGCCCATCCTTAAAACGGTCTTCTTATCAGTATTTTTAGTTAGGTATTGTCTACAACTACATGCATTAAGATGGATGCATGATGAGCAACTCCGTGTATTATAATTTCGCCCATAAAACGTGTTTACATGCTAAAGGGAGTTCGGAGGAGGGCCGATATACCGTATTTGTTGTTTTTATTTATTTGTCGTTTATTGAAAAGAACGGATCTTGTCAACGAGTCTATGCTTAAGTAAATCAGAAGCCGAGATGGCCGAGAACAATCAAATATTTGGAATCCAACCGTAAATTGAGTGCTACTAGGAAGAAACACTAACGTCAAGAATTTTTGGCATCCATACTGCTAGGTAGGTGGGTCTTGGTCTACCTACAGGTGTTTGGTCATATAGCTAGTTCAGTTCGGTCAGTGTAATTTAGGTTTTAACCTAAAAATCCTCGGTTTTCATTATTACTTTATTACTAACCAGAAATGTAGAACCTTTGCTTTATTAGCTATCCAAGTGCTCAATGTGGTTTGGCATTGGTGGTGCTATTTATTTAGCCATACCATCTGCTACAGTTAGGCAGCCAAATGAAAACGCTAATTTGTTACCAAAGAACTGGAATAAGTTGTTCAATTTCATGCTTTTTGTTTCAACAACTCATTTCATTAGGTCTCAATCAGAAATCAGAAATACAGTTCTATTGGTACTACCGTTTTCACCACCATGGCTAAAGTCCGCCTTTTACTCACTAATGATGTAAATAATACTTATGGGGTTTATCTAGGCCCCCATTATAATGGTATATGTAAAGACCTTCACAAAGACTGGTTTTGTATCTTCGTTACCACACCACGCTCATGAATAGATACCTACTGACACGTAAAATACTAAATTGTCTATCGGATTATACCGATTATTTATTAAATATGATATAACGGACTGCACAGACCTTTTATACGTGTACATCTAAACTAAACATTATTTTTATTCATTCATGCTATGGCTTCATGGGAAGTCCCAATCCCAATGCAATGAGTACTAAGTTATTGTAAACAATACTTAGTGCAATAAAAAAAACTCATAAATATATTTACATAATTACAGGAATGTAGTAACAGACTGGAAATGTATTACTATTCCATTACAATACTATTTATTTTCCTGTGATCTAGTCAGATTTGTTTTGCAAATGTTGTCCCTAGTATAGAAAAAAGTTATACACCATATTCTTTGACTATCCTTACGCAATACGCATAATGTCCATTTTCTTTACTAATTTTTAATTAAAAACATCACGTGTAGTATTTAACGCAGAAAATCTTATCAATTCATAGATTATGTTATAGTTACTTATAATTATCTTCGTGTGAGGCACAATTAAAAAATATTTTTCAGACAGTTTAGCTTCCAGCAAGCAACGAAGCAATTTTAGTTAGCAATGAAATGAGATTCAGTGAACAGCCTCACATTTGGGTAAGTTCCAATCGAATTAAACACTCTTATGAGATGATTGCCATTTATTGAGGAAGTGCGGATATTTATTATTCATTACTTACACTGTCATTATGTGTTAGTGGCCATTACATGCATATTGGCAAATACCAAAACGCTGTTTTACTTGCAATACTATAATAACTGTACAATACTAGAGACCCAAATGTATGTGTACCAGTGTACTAGCTAAAAAATTGTGATTCTCTTGATTTTCATCTATTGATGTAAATCGTGTAAATGGTTGAACTTTGTGTATATCTACTGATTCCCAGCGTGGCTCCACGTGTATCAATTTTCGGTCAGTTTAGTATAATGATAGGGCTCAGTCTCTGAACTTGGAATTGGCAATTAATGAAATCATAATTATATAGTGTGTTTAAACTAGCATATTTATTGAACAAGGTAATCACAGTTTGGTTTAGTTTTTAACGCAACGATTTCAGTTCGATAATAATAATTATATGCAATTTAAAGCTTTGTGTGTACTTTAAGAAGATGAAATGCAACAGCTGCATCACTATTACTTGGGCATGCATTATCTTTGTATACGTACTTACTACGCATCATTTACATTCACAGTTTAAATCTTGATATGGAATATTTAATGAGATACCTGCATGATTCCTTCTTTTTGTTAGCTCTGTGAAATCTCTTGTGGGTTTTGTAGTATTCTGATAAGTTTGAGTTAGTAGGGATATGAATTTGAAACCGGAAATGTTCCACAACCTTTATGTACACGTGGAAGACACATTTTAAATGCTTCACATAAAATAACTTAGAATTTTGTAAATGACAATTGTTTAGTTGTACTTTCGATTTAATGCCGTGATATAGTGACTTATCAATGCACAAAATGCACATTATATTCCAGCTATCGTTTTATTTCATTCATTCAGCATTTCAAAGTGATAATTGGGTCAAACAAAATATATCTACAGATTTTATTATCATAACTTTACTAACATTTGTTCAGTTTTAATGAAAGGCTTCAAGAAAATTCCCAATAGAATTTGGTGGTGGAGGAAAATGTTCCTCTAACATCTCGCTAAAATAATTTTACGTAAGAATAAGGAAAACCGACGAACTGATTCTGATATACGAAGTACACTTCAAATTCATTTAAATTGAATTCTAAGATACTTTGCCGAAACTACCCACCTAAACACTTACCTTTCGTTTTTTCATTGTTTTCTTTTTTACTATGTTTTGTAACTGAATATACAAAAGACAATGTTACGTCTTCCATACCTCAAGATCTACACAGGTAAGATAACGGTAACTGACTTTTTGAGCGTTTTTTAGTCTGTATCTAATAAACATACGAGGTAATTTACATAAAGACATAAATTCTTTATTGGAAGTTTATCGCGATCGTTTTTGTTGGAGTAAAAGGTAACATACATGGAAATTGTAAAGGAAGTGATCGTTTATTTTACCAATATACACAATTCTTCGATATGTGTAAACGTTATCTGTAGTAGGTGTACTGTAAATGGAAAGGGGAATGTAACGATAATAAGTTACAACATCTGCACACTAACAATTTCTACATAAATCAATTTTAATAAGTTCGTATACGGTGGTTGCTGTTGGCTATGCATCTATTGACTCCTCTATATTGACATAAGATGGCTTGTTACGTTCCATCTCATTTGTGAATTTGTCTTTAGCTGTTAATTTACTTTTCGTTGAAAGTTTCTTCTAGTTTGGTGAACTGTGTATTGGTTTTGTTAATATTCTTACGACTTTTCCTTTTCGTACGTTTTTTTGGTGCAGTACATATAATAATGCAGATGTTTGGCCAAAGGATATCTTCACATCTGTAACATTTACGGATGAGGAGGAAGGAGATTTAAGAAAGAGACTTTTGTTCTTGGGGCACAGTAGGTATTAAATTTTGATGACCGAATGACGCCCCAAATGGAAAAATGCAGATAAATCATTCCTAAATGACGACCACTCATAGGAGGGTATAATATTACACACAAATACAGTAAGGCACAAGCGAGATAGTCAAAGAAATGTAAAAAGTTGAAAAAGTCAAAGCCATAAATTAATTAAAGCTGAAGTTCAACTCAAAGTTACGTATTGTTAGTGTTGGTACAGATAACAAAACATGTTTATCACTGAACATAGCTACAAGAGCATGGCATATATTCTACAGGAATACACGAATAGTGCCAAATAAGCTCACTCTCTTGGTAGACTACATTTTAGTCAGAAACTACCGGATAATGAGCAAAGTCGAAAGAGGAGTGACCTTTAGGGCTTCGGCTAATAAACTAAAGAATTGCTGTGCAAACTCATTACGATAGATTGCTAAAATTTATAATAACACTAATAACACAATTATAGTCTCCACTAAAAATTAATAAGCCTAAACTTACATTTTTACTATAACAGAGATTTCCCAGTGCTCGATTTGGCCCATAAAATGTTTCGTGTGCTTCAACTACATCCATTTACACTAACTGGGTTACTATGCCTCATGCACAATATAAAACTCTTAACAAAAAGTAACTGCTCACTCACGTTGTGTTTCATTACAATCAGCTCAATTAAAAGAAGTGATGTAGCTGTGCCAGGATATAAGGTAGATACTAACGAATTGTGCGTAGTTCACTTAGACTCTGGTATATAACTTGTGTGTGACTCTGGTATAAAATAGCACTTAGCAAATGTAAATTACATAATTTACAGGTGTGCACAATATTATGTGATGCAATGCGTGAGAATCTAAAGGAATATAAAATTAACGCTTTGACGGGTTTCGTTTCGTGCATTCTGAGATAAAAATAGTTGAACTGCAACTACTATAAACGCGAACAAAAATTGCAGGCAGAAAGATCTTTTAGGGATGCACTTTACCAATTACAGTAAGGCATAAAAAGCATAGTTATGTGCACATTTATAATATAATGACACATTTTTGCACACAAATAATTCAAGTAATTTCTCTGGCAATCAGGAGATTCAAAGATTCAGTCGCAATAAATTTATTCAACAGGAAAGCACCGTCTAGTTGAAGATGGCAACATGTAAATTGCGAAAATAATGCTTGAAATTCGGTCAACAGCTCACGAACTCGCACCCATTCACGATTTGGCAGAAAGGGGGAAACTTTGTTTACAATCAGGGACATATTTTTTGACAGAATTTCTATTAAAGCTTTGAAATATGATGCGGTTCAATCTAGATATTATATGGTCGCGATACTTAATGCATATAGGACATGTGAAAATACCCAAGGGGATTATAAACAGGAAAATTATAAAATTGCATGTAAACTCTTCTTGACACCTTGTCATTTCAATAGTTAATCGCTATCCATTCGTTTGAAATGGTCATGTAAATTCAAACTTATATAAACCATACAATAATTTACTAATATTACACCTGGCTAAATCAATGACAGAAAAAAAATCTGCAAATATTGGTCTGTGATCATACATGAGAATTAAGTAATTGTTGCTAATTTTAGTAGAAACCCTGGTTAATTGGTTAATTCAATTACATTTTAAAAAAGTTAAGGATTCGTATCAACCATAGTAGCACATGTAATTTATGTTTGCATAACTGTTTCTCAATAGTTTTGCGAGAGGAATTAAATCTTTGTCGTTTGGGAGATGCTGCAAGTGCCAAGTGAATCTGCAGAGTAATGTATGTAAATCGCTCTGCTCGAGAATTATCATAGAGATTGATATTATTGTTACCCTGTGTGCTTTACTAGGCTATCGTAAAGTAACTTCAAATATCGCAATGCATATCGCCTTGCATGGGTTACTTAATATTGTGTCAAGTGGAGCTAGTCCAGCCAAACTAGAGTCCGGTTTGTAATTTCTCATGTATTTTTACAAGCTGTTATCTTTGCAAGTTTAAAACTTGGCTCGAGCACGTCGGCTTTATATTGTCGGTGCAGTAATGCCATAAAATTTACCAATGAAATAATAATCGTCTGCAGAAATGCAGAAATGCAGAAACATAGGCAGTTGGACTGAAAAACTTAACTGCATTTGCACACTTCTCTCTTACTAATACTTGGAACATAAACATCGAAGCTTAGACTTGGACAGACAATATGTACATTGAGGTATGCTGTGTAATTGTGTAAGTATAAGTACATGTCTGCGAATCTCAAGTCGCTTTATCATGATAATGAATACTTTGCATACTGGCTACGGTTTGTCGATTACTCTAGCACTGTGTGGATACGTTTATTACGTTGCGACTCTTCGCGACTTTATACAATCATTCCGAAACAGTCTGGATGTATCTCTGTGGTCAAAATTTTTGGTAGGTACCATTACTACTTCAGGTACACTGTACAAAATATACTTTTGGAGATATTTCAAAGAATTTGACTTTGCCTTCAGTTTTATAACACCTTCAATGCAATTCTAAATGCCGAATAACTAGCCAAAGCACACATACAGACGGGAAATAAAGATTTAAGTCAATTTCTCAAACTTTGTAATGAGTATGTATCAGATGTTACTTGCAGTAAAAGAATAGGGTCGAATAACTCGAATTTCGTTAAGCCCTCTTTTATCAATTTTTTTCAATAAACTACACAAGCAAAAGCAAACCCTTTTATCATTGCACATTAGAGCAAAGGCAGGTGAGATGATTGTCAGTGTCTCCAGTCTCTAATAAGGGCTGGATGAATGTAATGTGTATGGTCAAATAATTATTTCTTCGTATTGAACTGCACTCTGCGGTTGTGGTTTAATTTTTTGTTAACAGTGCACATAATTCTAGTATTCACAGCACTAACCAAACCCACATAGCTTACTAAATCGGACAAATCTGTTACATATCTTAACTTAATTAGGTTTTGTTGTGTAGCTTAGTAAGCTTAATGGCTACCATGTTGGTATAAAATGTGGAAAGTTAGGTATAAGGCCCGTTATTTCAGGAAACAAATCTTCGTTAGCTGCAAGTAGACTTATTATTATTTTCTTACCTTTTTCTTTAGACACGTCTTAAAGCAAGTTTACTATGAAGTTTAATATCGGTGAGCGATTCATGGTCATTTTGTTATCCAAAAGGATTCGGTAGGTCCATTTGAATTTCAGTAATTACATGATGATGGGAATTGGGAATGGAAATAAAAATTACGCAATATTTTTTTTTACGTATTATTTTCTAAATTTTCAACTTTGTGAGTTTAATTCGAAATGCTGTAATTGTGTAATTCGAATCGAACTGATAGAAATGGCTCTAACGATGGTCTCTAAGAAGTGTCTCTAAGAAGAAGAAGAAGTGGCATAGCGAATGGGCAAATATATAAATGGAATAGCAAGAGTCGGAGTCTTCTCCCGTGGTGGAATGATGATACCTACAATGCAATGCTGTAAATGGTACTGGTACAAAATCCACATCTTTTCTATGCGCTATGTCATGAAACAGTTTCGAAAGACTGCAATTCTCAGGTGCGCGTGCGTCGAAAATTCTACATTATTATGCATATTATGAGGACGAAATTAATTAGGTAGTGGCAGAATTCTAATTTTCATCGCCTCAAAAAACCGATGAATCCAATTATGACCGAAACGGATTGCTCATGAATGATGTCCGGTTGTAGAGACAGAGATATAGTTACTTTTTCCATGGTCAAATTTACGGTGCATTCGTAGATATCTTATGCAATTCCATGTATTCGATCAAACCCGATAAGAATTATAGCATTGAATCAAACCGGTACTGACTACCTACAACTGACTTTCTATCATTCTTTAGACTGCATTATTTTCTTGTTCGTTCGTAATTTATGCATGTCATGTTCTCTGATTTTCTTATCTGTTATTGTTTGCTTTACATATTCGTGTCTACTAAAGAACAAACTTTCCTAGCATTTTATTAGCATCTTAGATAAATATTTCTTATCGATTGGCACAAGAACAGAACGGGTCATTCTATAGTCAGTATATATTATTGTCACATTTATGCTATTTTCTCGTGCTGTATGACAACTTAAGTTGATAGGTTGTCCACTAATAAATGTATTGCTCTGTTTACTTCATAAATATATTTGCTTAACTTTACATAATATTTATTACTGTTGATATACTCTTAAATCTTCTAACCACTTGTGTGTAGCCTAGTCGTAGTCTTTTACTGCCTAATGATAGCAAATTTTTGGTTGACAAAAAAAGGAGAATTGTCATTCTCCTTTTTGTCCACAATTCCTTTTTCTGCATCATATTTCGGAATAATTTCATTACAATTTAATGTAAGGACAAAATTATTATCTAACTGAAAGTAAACTTTTGGTCCTAGGACATCACGAAGACGGGAATAGTTCCAAACGGATACATTTGAGCAAAATCGAAGGCCTGTGTAAGTGACCAAGAACCAACCATATACATTCAGAAAGCGAGATTCAGAAAATAAATTGAAGCAGGAGAAACAGTAGTAGTCCAAAAAGATTATTGTCATCCAATTCACTAGGACCCAGATCTTGAAAACCAAACTTTTCCACTGCAAATAGTTGGAAACTATTTAGAGACATTGTCAACTTTATCTTTGTTATAATTTTAGTTTATAAACACTTACATGACAGAGTGTGCATACTAGAAGCAAAATTCCCATTAAGAAGTCAACCAGGAACCATACTAAAACTGAAAAATAGAAATCTACCATGTAGAACCAATAGAGAAGCCTCGGAGAAGGTATGCAAATAGTAAATACCGGTAAGACCAAACCGATATAAGTGAATTCAATCAAATTTTGTTCTCTCTAGATTAAAAATAGTATACCTCCCCAAATTTTAAAGCTGCCATTTTCAGCATTGAGGATATATTCCCGAGACTCTGTGAGATTCCATAACACAAACCCATGAAGACCCACTCCTGCTAAAGCCTGAAAGTTAAAAAATGTATTAAAGACAAAAATAGAAATTATCAATCCACTGAGACATAACAATTCGTAATAATTATACGGGAAACAGAAAATACGAATACTCACCGATTGTATGGCACCATAGCACAAAATACTGTACGGATAATCGTACAGATAAATTCGACCGTACAGAGCTGCCATTAGACGAATCACTTTTTTGAGTTTAGCACTTTTAGGTTGTTTTGTTTACTTATCTACACCTTCTATCTGCAAATAATCTTTTCAGGAATATGATGACACAGTAACTCATTTAACCACTTAAAGTGAATAAATGAAACATGCAAAAGCCCAAAATGAGTTTTGAATTGGTGATGGTTAGACAGATGTTGATTAGTGACAATTGTTACTGATAAGAAGACGCACTTCCATATACAATTAAAGCTTTTATGGAGTGATTAGTAGTAAGGGCAATAAATTAATAACTTCCTCCTAATAACTCCAACGCAAAAATGTTTATCCAGAACTACTTGGTTGCATCCTGAACGAGCTAAAATCAATGTGAGATACCATTTCTTTTCTTTTGGAGACATTATTATTACTGGATATCATAAAAGTACATGACACAGATACATATAGTACATGTCATGCATTTACCAATTACAAACTTGCCGATGTAGCAGAAAATGTTTGTGTACTGTACTCTATATTATTATCCGGAGGACTATCTACACTGCGTCGATACACATTCAGCGTATTTTGGGTTTACGAAATGCAATTTCACATTCATGTGTAAAGTACAGATAATTTTACTTGCATACGTATGTATCATTATAATGCATATGATTTTCAAGTCCCACTGTAAGTTAGTGGTTACTTCACTCACATTGTAAACATACTAAAACATGTTCCGAACCATTTTCTTGGTTCTGACTTCTGGACGGAATATGTGGGTAAGGCCAAAAAGCCCCTTAAGATACTTAACTTAGGAGTTTGCAGCTTAGTATGTCTCAGTAATGTCCATAAGCTAGAATGTATAGAACACCTAAGAATATAAAAATATATAATAGATTTTGCAGATATAAAATCATAAAAATTTGCAGGGTCATTTGGAGTTTATTATCTTCGTGCCCGTTATGTACTGACCTTGGTGAATAATTCTATGTGGATGAGACTACTGAGTTATGTCTATTGTATGTAAATGGTACTGTCACACAGCAAACCACTAGAGTAATAACAAATAATTACATAACACTTTAATTGCAATGATGAGTAAATAAAGCAATTAATAACATCACGTTACCACATTAAATATCATGGTGCTGGGTAGAGTTGTCATCAGCTTTGCAATGAAGTTTTCAAACTATGATCTACCACAACACGCATTGCTGGCATCGATAAGGAGTTTTTGGTAAACATCTAAGAAATAATATCCACGCAGTTGATAACGAAGGCATTTCCCCATCATCAAAATTGAAAACAAAGTCAATTATATTATTGTCTTGCTCGTCTAGGTCTAGACAGTCGTTTTGTAATCATTCCTACTCCTCTACTACAATTTATTGGACATCCTAGCAGGATTGGTATCTATTTTACTGCGTTATTTATTTTGTACTCCTCTTTTGCATTACATTAGTACCAGCATAATAACATAAGAACAAGAACTGTTTCGTTTGCAGTTTGCACCCGTTAAATATAGCAATACTAGGCGATTAATTTTCTTACAGTTTACGATGACGAGTACATTGTGGAATGCGTGTGAATGTATAAAAACCTTTGAAAACCACTATTAAAATGATAACAAAACAATTTTAAACAAATTACATCAGAACTACTAATAACAAATAGGTACTACTTCTACATCTCATGGATGTGTCTCTCTAATCTAATACTTATAATAATACTGCCAGCAGGTACAGAGTAAATTTTTTCGCTTAAATAATCCTTAAGAATGGTTTAAATTCTTTGAAATATTTAAGGACTTCCAAAACTGTATTCGGTCAAAGAAAGGCTCGTCAATAATAGCTGCATTCTCATCTAGTTTGAGTCTTTGTAAAGGTTTGGTAGATGAAGCATTAGAATCGATGGCGTTCCAAGTTACTCCATAAAACAATCCACTTGTGTCTGGAATACTGCAAATTGATAAACTCTCAGTGAACTTAGGTTCCTAGAAATGCTTTGATTGATTAATGTAATTATTCATTACCCATGCTTTGCAAAACCAGAGAACAAAGCAACAAATGCCTTAGAAAATCGGTAGTCTCGTTCTCCAGGTATAATTTCTCGAGATAACAATGGGATGTTGAATAACATACTCAACTCGTCCGAGTGCATTACTATAAAAAATATAAAAATTTATATATTTATATGAAAACAACTATATATTGTACCTACTTATGTTATGATTGCTAAGAAAAAATGGAATGAGTGTATAAATAAATTGTTTTGACAAAACCTCCATAATGATTTCTTTCTCTGACTCTAAGAACAGTCGAAGAAAACCAGCTAAGTGTGGAGCCGACGGCAAAATCTAAAGTTTCGGGTAGAGGCAGCGGTGTTCGTGCAAACAAAATATTTGCCATACCAATTTCAGCTTCATAAGTATAGAAATAAGAGTAAACCGGGGAATGTTTCGCTTGCAGTAAAGCAGAATCTCGGCTGTCTTCAAAGAAACCTCTATCTGAAAACATATTGACTGACTCTTTCAAAGTATTAAGACCAATGGTCTTATTTCCCAGATAGTAGTCCCGGATCCGATATGAAATATCATCTTTGTTCGGATGATCTTCATAGTTAAATAATATCGGAGCAAACTTCTCCCACTGGTTATTTACCATGGACCGTCTAGTTTCGTTTCTTATTAAGCCTATACAATAAAATCAAATATTTGTATCTGAAAGTAAATGTAAAGAATTTCTACTTTAGTTGGCATATAATACTTTTTGTTTACTTATCAAGTAAATTAATCCTTCCTCTGATGTTACACCATTTATCCAAGGAACTCGAGAACTGATGCTGCCTTGTTGAAGTAATTCTCGAGGATGTTGTGCAAGAAAAGTTGATGAGTCATTTGTAGATTCAATTGTGGGGCCGTAGACCGATTCTCTTTCATTTAGTGCCAACTTCTTTAATATGCAAGTAAAATAAGTTTCAATTGTATGATTGATTAAGCTGTTGTTGTCACAATACCAGTTTGAAATGATAAGTACAGCAAATAAATATTTAGTGTGCATTTTTCACTTACGAGATAGCCAATATGACTACGTGCTATCTGTCTAGCGTTTTTTGACCTGAGACAGTTTATCATTGCCTTAGATGTGACTGTAGGACAATTCATTTGTCGGCCAAGTAGCTGGGCTTGCTCTTTAGGCCTTTTTACCAAAGCCCATGGACTCAAAGCAGTACCACTCTCAGATATGGCGTATTGGAACAATCCTGCAATGTTTGCATAAATATTTTTGATGTAGAAAACATCTATTAGGCACGTTCAATCAAAATGATCTCTCTGAAACTTGACACCACCATACTTGTACATTCTCAAAAATGTCGTATACACAGATATGGCGTACATTAGTAACCACCAATACCATGACCTAAAATTAAAGATTCCTTGACTTTCTTCACGTACGTATTTCATATTGACATTTGGTCTTGTTACTACCATATACATCATGTACCTTTTGTCATTGATATTACAAATTACTATAAAAATGGCTAGAAAAACGTGAGTACCTTTCGACATTGGAGATAGAAGGTGTAGGTGAACGGAGGCAGCTCCAGCGCTTTGACCTGAAGATATTTATTTAACTTTAGGCTTTAACATGTAATGTAACATCATAAACAAAACATGTGCTGCTGGTTTCATAATGTTAACAAATATCACTGTACCCATAATTGTAATTTTTCCGGGATCTCCCCCAAAGTACATGATGTTCTCTTGCACCCATTTTAATGCCATTGTTTGGTCCTTTCAAAAATAGGAAAGATATGTTGTATGATTATATATCAAAGAGTATGTAAATATAGACATAGATGGTTATAGTACCTTCAGACCCATGTTGCCAGTTACGACGTCATCGCCTGTGTTAAGGAATCCTATTTATACAGAAATTATTTTCAGCTTGATTTAATGTAATGCAATTGCAATACAAGCATTTATCCTTATAAATACATAGAAAGATTACACTACATATTTACAAATCGAAAAAAGACTCAAATACCAAACGAAGCAAGTCGATAATTCAATGTCACCAGAACTAGATCCTCATCCATGAAATATCTAGGTCTAGGATTAGAAATATTTCAGAAATTGACAAGTCCTACATATATGGCTACTTCAATATAAACTTTGCATACCGATAGAGATTTGAATACCCAGCCATGAACAGTCCTCCGTGAATGAATACGATCTAGTAAACAGAAGAGTAAGTTATGCAATATCTTATGAGTATAATAAGTAATATGTATGCATATAAAAAATACCACTGGAAGTAATGGATCGATTGAGTCACTTTCGTCATTAGGATGTTGTATCTTAAAGAAAAAAAGTATTCTTAGTTATAGGATTTACCCATTTAGGTATTAGTAGAGCAACACAATACAGGAGTCGAAATAGATAATCAGAACCATGTAAAATCATATTTACATTTACATCTTTACGAGTATGTAGATATAGTTGTGCCTGAATTTTCAATGTAGCCAATGTTTTTCGTAATCCTATACACTAGTAATGCTGCCAATAGTAGGTGTACGTGTACATATTGCATTTTTTATTATTATGCCCCCAAGTACCAAGTAAGCGCATTTGGGGATTTCCGCATTTTTTACCTAATAATGAGTGTTCATCTGGAGATATTTAAAAATCAGAGTGTTTTAATACATCAGTCTACTTTTACTTAGGTACGTTCATGTTCAATACTTGACGTAACAAATATTGAATACGCTACCTTAAGCCTATATACCAACCTATTAAAAATCCCATAAAGAAGTATGTTTTTCTTTCTGGTAAGGAACAGGGCAATGCCTAACAACTATGAACTTTGTATTTAGAATGTTGGTTTTTAATTGAATTGCAATAATGTTCCTATAATAATCCCAATTTACAAAATTATCATGACAAAGTTGCAATATTGGGTCTAGGTCAATAAATAACGTTTGGTATTTCTATGAAAGGTTGATACTGAAAAGGTAAGGAGGTGACCTGTGGACAGTGGGTATAATTAAGTATGGGTAAAATCGAACAACAATTCCAGACACGCAGCTAATAAATATCGAAAATTAAGTATTTATCACACGTGAGTAGCTAGCAAGTAGCAATGTAGATAGCAAGCTTTATTATTCTAGATTTCCTGTGCTAAACATCACGAGAAACACAATGTAGCATATACCTTAACAGTCTACTATTCCCATTATTCCCATAGCATACAATGCTGATCAAGCACGACAAGTGTAGCTCAACATCTGCATAAACATGTAGCAATTTACTGTATAAAATACTATTTATAAAGCAAGTAAATAACATCAGTTTGGAAAGGTCAGTTTGGCACTTATTACACGAGTCTGTAAGCTATTCAAATGCTAATAAGTGTCTATCAAGGAATACATGTATTTCCTCTACATGCACTTATCTCTACTATATGTGTTTGGGAATGCAGATTTATCATGTACCTAATTTATAGTTCTATTCAAGAATAATTTGCTCCTTATTAAGTATATCTAAAGAGGTAATGTATGAATACCAAAGTACAATTAGCTGATACTCATGATAACTCACATCCTTGTGAAAATAATGGCAACTTGAGTTACTTGACCTGTTATTCTTACTTGTTAATTTGATAATATTATATGACATTATTCAGAAGAATGCAGTAAACAATAGACACTAACGGTATATAATTATATGGATGGTAGATATCTGATTAATTAAGGTAAAGATTACTCACTTTAGATGTGAAGACGTTCAAGAAGAGACAATTTTCGTCTCCGCTTACTGTACGGGTTACTCGTTCGTATTGCCAACAACGATTGCCATATCTGGTAGCGTCTCTGATACCGTACCATTTTTCAGGTCTCACTGGAGGCTAAAAATACAAATAAAATTCTGAAAAAGCGTAATACTGGAATGTACAACTAACTATGTTATATCGACACAAAGTATTATTCTTAGAATCCATATCTTTAGTATAATCTTACTTCAAATCTTAAGTCATCCACAGGAGGTTTTGCATAGGGGACTCCTACAAATTGTAATAAAAAATTAGACACTTTTTGGGAAAATAATGACATATTATGAACGTAAAAATTACCTACCCAAGAATTCATAAAAACTATGTCCACCTCTTGATACATCTTTAGTTCCTCTTAAAATCCCGTAATTTGTCTCAACTAGTGTAGAGTTTGACGTGTGTCTCATGTGAACAACATTAGTAAAAGAACTGTAGAAATAAGCCACTGAACCAAGAAGTAGAGCAAGCGGTTGAGCTCTTTGGACAACCATATTCAGATTTTCTGGTTAAAATCCGCCTGTTCACTTACACAGATTCAAATGCAAAAATGCACTTATGTGATCATCTTTAGTTTTGTGCAAGTGAGTGAAGTAACAAAAACAAAATGCAAGGATGGCATTGTTTTGGCTCCCTTACGTAATGCAATAACAACAACAAAAGATTCACCAGGTATACTAATAATGATAGTTATTAATTATTGACGTCAGGTACCACAACTTAAGTTTGGTGAGCACAAAGGATGTGATAATAATATAACTAAATGTAGATATAAATGGTATAATATCAATCCAACTCGGCTCTTAGTACTGAAGGGTTTCTTTCAGTTGCAGGTGCATAAATCCTTTTCAGCATTATGCTCAAGACAAACACTCAGAAGCTTAGGAATACAATAGCAAGTAAGCGTACCTTGATGTTATTAAATAGTACCTATGAAAAATATACCTCTTTACATAAGCATTTAGTATAACTGATGTAATATGGCTATAATAGTTATGCATATGGATATAATGTACTAATATTGTATGAGTACCAGTCTGATGCACTTAATGATTACAAACAATGCGCTGAACTTACATAACATCAAATTCATTACAATTATATAATCTCCTCTCATTATGCTGCGGGTATAGGCGCATTTTGTGTATGATAGTGAAGATAAGATGCACAATAATATAATCAATTAAACAATCCAGACTCTATATACTATATACTAGACCTATAAAGATTGGATTTTATTATGACTTTCAATTCAGTATGTATTTGTACAATGTGCAGTATCTACTAATAAAATATCTAGGTAGACAGTATAGCATATAGTATGTATAACTTAATGTTGGTAAATCCATCAAAGACATATCTACGTGAGATTCATACTAATAAATGCAACTTTGGCCAATCTAAAAGTACGAGAAAATGGGCAATGAAATTGAGTAAATAAACCAAGGTAAAGAAATACACGGCACAACAACATGTGTGTGTGCAATTCAAGATTCAAGTAAGTATTATGACGCCTAAGACTACTTCTTAGTGCTGAGGTGTTTGCTGCTAGGTATACAGGATAAAAGACGTCATTAGGTACCTAAACTACATGCACTTATATCGTCTGAATGTGCGGAATTAGCCACATTTTAATTTTAAAGCTTATCACTTATCGCGTTTTGTATTTGATGCACACATTCGCATACTATTCTATTTCTTATCCAAGCAGGAGTATCTCCCATAATAATAAAAAATAATGAGTCACATTTTGTATGGGAATTAGAACAGCTTAAGAACAGCTTTTCTAGTAGTGTTATAATATTTTAGCCTAGCCTACCAATCCTAATGTACTTATATCATTCAAGTCTTAAGTGCTCACATAGTTGCTGAACGTTGATACGCTACTAAGTTATATATACTTAGTTTGGTATCTATTTAGTTATACATGATGAGTGATGTATGTACAACTAAAACGAATGGACTATGTTCAACCACCACTTTACACATAATATTTGCATTTGAGTTGATGGCCTCCCTTGAAAGGAAGATATTTATAGATAAATGCCTTTCTATTGTAAAATTGGGCATCAGTAGTCTTTAATCCGATATGCAAAATGACATTCTAGCTTAGATTCTTCAAGTTATTTAATTTTTATCAATAAGCTTCGGTCATATTATTAATAGTATACTTTACATTTAAGAAAATTTCAAGGTATTTTTTCTCATTCAACTGATAATTAATTGGCATAATGACAGTTTAGTTAGGCGTTCGTCCTTCGTCCTTATGCAAATTGTCAAAGATGCTAAAAATGAAGTAACGGTTGTCCAATGGAGTAAATGTAGATAAAGTTGTATTGGTAGTCCAGCTAAATTTTGCCATGCTCTCTATCTATAAATGACTACTGAGGTATTAAATTTTATTGCCGGGTACGTTTGAAGTTTGTACGCGAATGCTGCAGTGTGCAGGTGAACTTGAGTGAAGTGAAGAGTGAGTGCAGATGTGGAGATTGCAGATTCTGGCTGCTCTTCAGTTTTGGTACTTCAAAAGTTTGTCAACATCAAAAGGGAGTTTATATAAATAAAATATAAATTAAATTACGAGGATTAACTAACGCTGACTTTAATCTAAACAAAGGTAAAAGGGGTAAGTAATCCTAACCGAAATAAATTAATAATTCTCTCAACTTCTCTCGTCTCTTGTAATGTTGAATGTAAATAAATAATGCATGATTTATGTTTTATTCTAGATATTCTTCGCCAATTCCCTGTAAAATGGACCCTGATGCCCATTGTGACGATGGAGTTTCTGTTGCACGAATGTACAGTCTTTTTGAAGTATTAAACAGCACGAAAGAAAAATCGTCGGTAATAACAATCAAATCTTGTCACTTGTCTGGCACACATTATCTAATTACAAACACTTCATGATTATAAATTAATATAGTTAGTGCTGCTTTGAAAAATTGTATTTTATGTTACGGTAATGGTACAGGTTAAAGATGAGTACCGGGAACTGCTCAGTTGCGTTAATAATTCTGATAAAGAGAAACGACTGGCTGGGTCATTCATTACAAGATTCGTTGAATGTTTTCCTGACTTAATTGATCAATCAATCAATGCTCTTGTGATACTTTGTGAGGCCGACGATGATTCTGTAAGTCAACTTAACCGTTTCCCTCTTAATCAGTAATGCTTAATAATTTATTAAAAAATATAAAGATGATCGAATCATAATAAGTTGGTTCTTTGGTGTTTTAGGTCCGTAAGCAAGTTATAAAAGACTTGGTAACTCTGTGTGGAAAATTACCCAAGTATGTTCCTGATGTTGCTGACATTTATGCTCAGTTAATGGTAACTGAGGATAATGGGGAACTTGGCATAATACACAATTCGTTAGTGCGTCTTTTCAGTACTGATGCTGAAGGTATGTTTATGTAGACCGAAAGATTATTCAAATATGTAGGTATATAAAATAATTATATTATACTGGTGTAATTATAATGGTGTAATATATCAAAATAAATAGGCACGATGAAAGGACTCTTTTGGGCCATTAGAAAGAGCAACGAAGATAACCGAGTCATAATTGAGAGATGCTTGACATTTCTTGCTTCTAAAATAAAGCAAATGGACACCGTTACTATTTATGTGGAAAAGACACTCTTGACTGAACTGAAAAATGTGGCTGATTTGTTCTATGATGATGAATTCACAAAAATTATGGAAATAATTTCATCCACAAAAATATTTGATACTAAAGGAGGCAGACAAACTGTTGTTGACATAATTTTGGAAATGATGAAGCCTAATACTAATTTTGATGGAACTTTGGAAGATAATATATATCGGTTCATGAAGTGTGGAGAACAAATATTGAAGATCGTTTCGGTCAGTTCAGCCGTATAACTAAAAATGTTTTAAGTATTTTATAATATTTATCTATTTTTTGAACCAATATTATTTTTAATAATATGTAAATTATGATGTCTGTTTTGTAGTTGGGAGAAACTTGTCCAGGACCTTTTGTACTTTATTGTTGCACCAAAGTAATGCCTAACCTACGTGATTGCTTGCAACATGAAGATGGCAATATAAGGCAATTTGAAATGCTAAAAATAATGGCTGAAGCTACATTGTATCTTAAAAAGTCATTTGATAAGGAAAGTGCTGCAAAGTGTTTGGAAGCAATTTATAAAGATATTCTTGTATGTATATAATCTTACACATGTAATCTATTTCTCTATTGTTTTAGTTGAAAATGTTGTAAATATTTATGTACATATTGTATTTTAAAAATCAATTAGGATCTCCTACCTCTACCTGCTGAAGACAAAAGTGTCCACAACTACAAGCATAGCATAATTGAATGCTATATCTTCGTACTGTACAAATTGTGTTCAAGAAACCCCGAATTTTTGGCTGGAAACAAACAAAAGCTTCTCGACATTCGTATACGCCTTCAGTCGTTTGCCAGGGTTTTAATGGGATACATTAAACGGTTGGAAAAAGACGTTCCTGGAAAAGACGAACAAGCTATGATGTCAGGAAATATGAAAGAAAAGGTAAATATTGTATAACTCCAACTCTACTAATTAAAAAAACAAGTAAAAGGTAGATTTTAATTTTATGTGTCTGCTACTACTAACATATATTTTTTGTTCTAGGCTTCGTGTCTGAAATTGGCCAATAACATATATCTAATTGTTAAAGACTTTTTCCGTACGCCTATTCTATGTGGACTTAAAGTTGGTCCTTCTTGGCTTCCCATACCAATTTCTGTCATAGAAGGAAGAAAACGCAATTTCGATTCTCAAGTGAGAGTAAGTGAGGAATCTGAAAGAAAAATAAAAAAGCCCTACATCAATTTTCAATCCCCACAGCCGAGAAATAATGTCAACGATCGTCCACGTCGGGTTGTATCTCCACCTCGTTACCGTTCACCTTATGAAGATCGCCATGATAGACATCGGCGTGGCCATCACGGGTCTCGTTTCAGGGTTACGTACTCACATAACCGAAGATACTAATAATATCTATTAGGTATCTGCCAAAACTGGGTATCTGCCTTTAAGCTTTTCTCTCAATGACTGATACCGTAAGTTTTGATTTTGATCTCAATGAATTCATTTCTTTGATAATGTGCTTATACAGTAATACCTGAAACGTACTAATAGATTCTCTTTGATTTTCCAAATCGTGTAAAGTATAATTTAAATGTTAAATACCCAATATAGTGTAGTATGTAAAATGTCAGCCTTAATTGAATTGTAGCTAGTAGGAGTATTTGACATTTGAAATGTTTAGATTAGAAACTGTAGGCAAAGATATAATTTAGCATTTGTTAAGTTGTGATTAAATACGAACAACTAAACCTGGTAATTATTGAATGAATTGAGTCGAATTAAGTTACTATTGTTGTAGAGATTTAATGATTTACAAATGGCTCACAAAAGTTAGGGCTGATTAATAGAATTAAATGAGTTGTTGGAACTGAAACTAAATCTTATTATAAAAATGGAACTACCACTTTAAACTTTTCATGTAATATTGAATCCACGACAAAGTGACATTATAATTTTTGTTGTGTAATCAGCAAATAAAAATTGATTTGGTGATGGTTATAATACAATGGAATAATTTTGAGTGTTAATTGTTTTTATTTAGTATATTAATCGTAGTAAATTGTAGAATGCAAATCATTTATGATGGAAATCTTATGCAGCCAACTGTATCATATTGAAAGTTGAGAAAAAATGTAAAAAACTATTTCATCATTATTATGTCATAGTCATATTATGAGCCTTGACAAGTCCTGAATCCTGTCATGGGTTAGATATGCTTTGAAATGAGAAAATAGTTTACTAGTTTGTTTATCTTAGCATTTGTAATTAATGTGTTGGTACAATTTTTGTGTTTATAATTTATCGGATATTGATATTAACCAATCCCCCATTACCATCACTCTGATCATTTCTCGCCCTTAAAGCTCTCATGCCTTGTAGTTGTACAGCTTTGTTATCTGAGCAATCCCCTCCTGCATTGAACTGCCAAACCAGAGCTCCGCTGTAGCCTTTAACGTAACTCCAATCATATAATCTTTCAATGCCTTCTCCTTGTGAACAAGCTTCTGCAAATTCTCCGATAATGAAGGGTTTATCGTTAACATTGTATGCCCATCGGTCGACCTAAAATAAAAGATATGATTTTCAGTTATTCGTGTTCTATATTAAGGTTTCGAGAACATGTAAGTTCGCAAATTGTATGCAAAACTGACTTTGAAGGGGCTGTTCTGGTTCCAAGCTCCACCATGAGAATAAGAATGGACTTGGTAGAAATCGATAATGCCATTTGCTCTTCCTCCAGCATCCCTTAAGCAATTATCTTTGTAGTAATTTCTGTAACCGAAGGAGTCTGTTTGGGGAAGCTCGGACCAAGAGCCTACTGTAACCAATGCCTTAGAATCTTCACTATGAATTGCAGCGGATTGCCAGTTGATAAATCTCAAGAATCTTTGCATTGGAATTGCACTTCCTGCCCATCCTGCTCCAGAGCCGGCCAAGTTACTAGTATCGAAACAGGGATTGCCGTCGCCTTCAATTCTGATTGAGCCTTCAGGTTCGTTCATTATCTCCCAAGCAGCTAAAGAAGGCTTTCCTTTCAACGCTCTAACTGTAGGCTATGAATACAGAATCATTTGTGATACAATTATTTCTAAAGTTTAAAATTTATAATTTGTGTTTTAACAGTTGGCTTACGACGAGGGCATTGTCGATGTAACTCTGCAACTTAGAATCGTCCCAAACCAAATTCTTGTAGCGGTCGTTCCTCATCAGAGCACCATTCCATAAAACTAGGATGACGAAAATCTCGTTGTCAAAAGCATAATCAAGAAACCTACTCAAGTCTCCAATGAAGGTGCCTGTTCGATCTGGAGCTAAGACATAACCGTCTCCATTGAATTCAGGTGTGTTTTCTGCTTCTACGTGGACCCAAACTCTGACTGTATTTCCCCCGCCGTCATTTCTGATTTGTCTGATCCAGTCTTCGAAAGCGCCTTTGCTATTTGAGTCGTAATTTCCATTTCCAAAGTCGTACCCGTAGCTGTTCCATGCAAAGTTTGTCCCGGAAAGAAATACTTTGTCATTCCCGTAGTAGAAATTGGAACCTCCAGTTCTGAGAAATTCTGAAAATGCTGGGCTAGCAAAAACTGCTAGATAAAATGCTATAATTAGTAATTTTGCCATTTTAGGAGGGTGTTACTGCTGTGTGCTATGTGGGCAAACTAAGCTTTATTAAGTCTTCATGGGTTATTTATTTGGCTTTTTAAACTGAAGCTATTGATTATATAAGCAAACCTCTTCCCTTGATATGCTAATCTACATTTTACATTATGCCACACAACACCTGTTATTGGCTGTTATGCAAATTATAACTTACCTGGTATGTATAGGCTTTTTTACTACCATTATTGCAATTTGCTTTCAGTCAGTATTATCTGTACCAACCATACAACTTGTCATTTCGTTATTATTCAATCGGTAATTTATCAAATTAGATCATTGCATTGGCAAGCATAAACACTTGAACGATGAAAATTATTGCATTGCTGTGTATAGCCGTGTAGCCCACAGTATTGATTTGAATATTGCATACTCAAATATTTATTAATAGACTTCTATAGTCAATGCCTTATGGCAGAATCCGAATTTTACATTACGGATCTGAGGCTGAAATGTAATTATTCTGAGTCAGAGGTCAATTGCTAAAGTTTAAATTAAATGTTAATTTGTTTATTAATTCGATGTATTAAACGGATTACATTTGAGGATGGAAATGCTATTATTTTTTGTAGTATATATGTATTTTAATATTTATCTGTCCTGCGACAAAATGTAGTTGTATTTTTAGTTTACTTGTTAGGATTTGTTGCCAAAGTTGTCACACAATGCTCACCATATAATTGTAATGAATCTGATTTTGCGGTAATGATAACAATGATGATAATGTTTTTTTAGTAGTTAAGTTCTCTGTAAGTAAATACTTTGGGATTGGGGAGTTGAGTTACACATTACACATTTACAGTACATGATAAATTATTCATATACATGAAGTTACAAATCTTTTATGCTTAGTGTCCTTGATTAATTCTGGAATATTGTTATCCGGTATATTATGCATTTAGATTTTATGTCCTATTCAATGTATGATTCAACAAGCTGTGTTAGTCAATCTGACAATGTGAGACAATCAGCTTACGCTAACAAAAAATACATTTGCATGTTGCATCATGTTGTATTTGTTTGTATGTATGTATTACATGTAGGAAAGAAAGAGTTAAAAGGTTTTAAATAAACTGTTCAAAATTGAAAGACAAATTAATAGATATTTTGAAATAGCAATTTCTTAATAGTGATACAATATATACCATATTATATCATTGATATACTCACAATGCAATGAATCCAAGGCCGAAATGGATAGGAAATGAAAGTTCTGAAAGTTTTTGTCTACGACTTCACTTTATTTCATATTCTATGTAATCAAAATTCTATCGCTATGAGATAATTTACGTAACAGTTGCCATTTGTTGTCACATCTGTATTCGTACATATAATATTTAATGAATTTTTTTGAATTTAAGTCTTCAAAATGGCTTTACTGTTTATATATAATTATAATATACATTTTTATTATGTGATCTATTCGCTACTACAGTACAAATTGGTAGCTCAAGTGTTATTTATTATTCTATTCACTGCTCCAAGTTCTGGAATAAAATTTTACAAAGAGCTCCAAGAGTTTGAATACAATTGTAGCACCCACTTTCCGGAACCAAAAAATTTCGATTGCCTTTGCCTGACAGGAGTGTTAGCTTTTACATTACCAGAGTTTTTCACAATTTTTATTAATAGGTACATAATATATTTGATGTAGTTAAGATGATTAATCACATCCATTTGAAAGACAGGTGGAGAATATATGATGGAGACGAATGTGAACACAGCAAAACAATCGGAGGGAACAATTACTGTACGAAAACAAAAATGTGGGATCCTTATGTAAGTATTTTTGAGGTTCTAATTACATAAATTATATGAATACCTGAGTAGGACATTATTTGAAATCAATTTTATATTCACAGGTTTCCAAATTTGAAAAAATTATGGATAACATGCAGCAATTATATTTCAGATACAAAAATGGAAGTATTACCATATTGTCCGAAGGCATCGTCTTGAATCTATCCGATGCCAAAGAAATTGATTCGTGGGTTACGGGGACGAGTTGGACTGTCTATAATGCTGAGAATGTTCCTGCCTGTTTTTCTGTTCCTGAGAAAAAATATTGCCTATTTGATAAGGTGGCTTTCTCAACAATTAGCAAAATTGTTAAAGGATGCGGTGACACAATGAAACACATTCCTCCTGAAATTTGTAATGACATTATGGAAAACGGTAAATATTACTAAAGCTTTCATGTGCTTTAAGTATACGTTGGTTATGGATATACTATATTTGATACTTCTATAAACAATTTTGCATAATGTCTAAGGAATAATTTATTTCAGTCAGCAACTCTTGCGAGGAAGCCGAGACTGATTTGAATAAGCGGAAAACTGGTCGTGTATTTTTTTTCGGGCCTGGTATGAAAAAAAATTTAGTTAGACCTGGGACGGATACGATAGATGAAGATGATGAAGACTATTACAAAAAAGTTGGATCCACTATTTTTCAAACGCCAACTACCTCAGATGAAAGAGTGACATCAATTATATGGAATGAAATTCATAAACAACTTGATTATATATTGAATATTACCGTAAATACAACTAAAAGCGACCAATATAAGGAGAAGCCTGGAAATATACTGCCAGCTTATAATTTACTAGAATTATGTGCTGAAATAATGAAAGTGAGTTGTCCCAGCCATTATGTTAATCCATATTTATTAGATATCTCAGTGAAGATATTCAACAATTTACTTCGAACCCAAATGCATTTCGGCGACATTGGGCTGGAATATGACGTGTACATGAGAGTCACAAAAGCTTTGAAAAACTGCAAAAATGGAAGTTCTCCCTTCAATTTCACAAAGGATTACTTATGCACCGATGGTGTAAGTATCTATTTACTATTTGTATTAGGGCAATATTTTTTTTGGAATGACCTTTGTCTTAATTCTACAGAAAATTCCGGAAGGAAACTACAACGCTTATGGAGTTGAAGCAGTTTTATATATAGACGACATAGCTGTATCTAACAAGCGAGCGCCCATTATAGAAACTGCATGGAAAATATTTTACAATGCTCACTCCCTGTGCTACAAATATTTCGACGAAACTTACAATGATCATCATAGATTTACAAATGTAATAGTTCCACTATTTCGTGCAAAAATTATACAAGATATATGGTAAGCATAAAGTAACTAACTTTCAGGTGTGGGGTCGTCTTTATATCATACTTTTTTTAGTGAACTTTTTCTACTTATTATAGGACTGCTCCATTTAAGCTTTCGAATATGGCTTTGGGGGGAATTTTCGGGAACCAAAACATAGTGCAGACAAATCTGGCATATTGTGCTGTATCTTCTCGCCTCGAATCCGAATATCCGTGGGATATGCAGCGACCACAACACATCAAGTTCCATAAACGATCCGTACGCGACAACATATTTACAAATTATTGTTCCGAAAAGGACGTTACTCATTGTAAGACAAATATGTAAAACTTAATACTTTATTTATTTGAATACAATTAAATTTTTGCACTCTAACCGCAATTACTATGTAATTTCTACCTACTTATTCTTTGCATTTTTGCTAAGAACTCAGCTTGTAATTAACACAGACAATTATTTCGAGCATGTTTGGTTACATTGGAATCATTTAAACCTAACGCATGATTTTCTGACTATATCTATTAACTCTTTTAACTGTCCACATTTACATTCTCACCAACCAACGCAAGTAGTTTTAAAATAAACTTGCCCGGTTGCTAATTATTAGTTAGTTTACTGAATATTTAAGGATATAGTAATAGATTGATATCTCATTTAACGCTAAAATTTCGCTACCTTCTTTTTTCATCAATTGATCAAATTACGTATCACATACTGTACAACTATTTATATATTATTTCAATACATTTGATTGATTCCAGAGGTTTCGTTACAATTTCCAAATTCATTTTAATAAGTCTCGCTAAATTGAGATTATTTACATATATAATGATTGAGCTTTGATACAGGCATACTCCTATGCCCGAAGAACCAAAATACGAAAGAATTTTGATTTTTCACCCTTTTTCAGCCTCAAAGAAAAATAATTCAATTAAATCCGGTATTAATATCAAGTACCTTAAGTAATATATGTTTAACCCAATATATTCATATTATATCTCTGCTACCAATAACATCTTCCGCTCATTTTCCGATATATGACAGATTTAACGCGTTTCGCCAATTTTGATCAGTGGTTGCATTAGGGAAAACGAAAGCTCCTGAGCCGAAATTATCAGTGGGAAGGGAATACGGATGAAATCGCCAGTTATTATGAGAAGAATTTTCATGTACCGATGTTTGAATATGATGATGATGACCGTGGTCACCACCACTGACATTATCATCGTACCCAGCAGTTCTGTTCAACAGATTCTGCAACCTTTCTGTTATTTGTTTGGAAATTCTTATAGCCCGTAAAGCCGGTGAAGTGCTGGTTCGGACGAATTTTTTGGCAATTCGCATGAATGAAGTGGCATGTTGTAAGTATTTAAATTTTAAATGAAACGTTTGCTGTTCAGGGAACATTAAAAGTTGAGGCTTTGGCCATCTGTCCGTTCCAGGTTCTTGATTCATTAATGAATCAACTAGACGTTTTGCATTTTCTTCAGCTGTCAACAAGTCGGGTGAATCAAAAGTTATGTTCTTGATAATAATTGTTTTCTTCGCTTCGCGTAGACAATTCAATTCATCATCCATATCTTCGCAATTCAGAGGGAGCAGATGATTTTCATTTTCATAATGGACAAAATAAATCGTTTCATCTTCCGACAGACCAGACCCAATCATATAGTTTCTAATATACTGCAAATTGTTGAAAAGGTTACTGAGCATATCTTTTTTGTTCCATGCCTAAAGCAACAAAAAGGAAAGTAGCATTAGTGACATTTCAATTATTTTATGAATACATATGGAGATAAAAGGTAAATTAATTTTACAAAGTATTTTACCCGGAAACCATCCGTCCTAGCTGCCTGTCTTATCATCGCTGGCATACTATCAACATCATAGAGCCACATCTCTTTCAACTTTTTATCAACTTTTAAATCGCTGTCATTTTTGTCACCATAAACATTGACGATATATTTCTTTGCCCCTATCAGATTGCTTTGAGCCCAATGATTTGCCAATGTAGACCTAAAATTTATTACACACATTCGTACAGAGATACGTAGCCTAACACGTAGTTTATATCTTAACTAATTTATTATAGGGTATAGTATTTTTTTAAAAAAATTACTGCTTATATTGATGTAGAAATCCTCTCCATGGAGGAGGATAAATTGCAGAAGCCTCCACATGACGAATTTCTGCGACATCTTTACACTCGTAACTCTTAGGGTTTTCGCGTTTGTTCCATACTCCATCAATTGTCGCATCCAACAGAAGTTTAATTTTATGTGAACTTACACCTCCAGAGCCAATGCGACTCAAAACTGCTGAGAAAAACGCCGTGTTCTTCTCGTCTGGATATTGGGATTCTGGAGGCTGAAAAAAGTCACGTTTTTCTTTCTTCTCTTCGTAAGGGTCTTTCAAATTATGAAAAGAATATCCACCGGAAAGTTCGATGACAAGGTATCTTCCTTGGTTAGTGTCTCCTCTAGAAAAGAAACTAATCTTTCTGGCCTTGACAGTGTAAAATCGCTCTCTTTTGGTCATAAATTGACATAGAAAACGTCTATTGCACGTGATCTGAGGTACTTCGTCAGTTCTAAGGATAAAATAAAATAATCAACCATATAGAATTCCTGTAGAAAATATGATAATAAATTAGATATCAAAGTAAATGGCCTACTCTGAAGTGAAATTGTTCTTCAACCACCGCATTCGTAAAGATCCCCGGTTCCAATCGTTAAGTATGGTTAGCCTGAAATTGGATGCAATGCTCTTATTGCTTGAGCACATGGACGAGGACGGTTGCAATAGACTATTGGTACTTTCACTGTATTCACTTTCATCTTCAGTTCCACTATTGTCCGACTCATCAGTTTCCCAGTTGGATCCACTCTGACTTTCCTCATCGCTTTCATGACTGGATAAGCCATTTTCAGATAGAGAATAATGATTGTGGCGAACAGGCTTTGGTTTCATTTGACTCAGTTTTTCGACAATTGCTGTTCCTTGAAGATTGGGATGACCTTCGTTTTCAAGTATTCCTGCCATTCCAGTTTGTTCGGAGGGAAGCCGAATAACTTTCAGGTCAATCGTATCCCAGCGTTGTGGCACTGGTCCGAAAGCAAAACCTTGAGGAAGTATTCCCAAAAGTTCCACTTGGTAATCGTAATTGACGTTCATTTTACAGATGCCTTACAGAATTCCCAGTATAAATATAAATCACCAAGTCAATTTTCTTCAAAACTAATCCAAAAAAGAAAAACACATCACATTAGTCAAGCCAAGTAATGCAATAAGGTAAATATAAAAGTTGTCCTACTAATCACTATTACTATTGTTAATATTATTAATTTAGGTCCATGTATCCAACTATAACTACATTATCATATTCAACCTACAAACCTACTGACATACTAAAATTATTTTTAATATTGATTTCTTTTCTTCGGGCTCTTGTATTTATAAAGCACCAATAATGATCAATCACAAATCCTTACCTCTCTTGCATTTTCATTTTAGTAGACTTAGATTGAATAAGACCTTTGGAGTTTGGATTTTGAGAGGGGTCTAATGTTTCAATTCAAGCACTGAATAAGAAAACTGAAGTACAGAAGGATCGATTTAATAATTTATTTTGGCCTTTCTTATACAGAAATAGAATCGCTTGAGTGAGGACGGCCTTTATTACTTAAAAATAATCACCGACACCGACTGGAGAAGGGCTTCCCCGCTTTTTGAATCGTATTGTATTATCGTTCTTACAGTTCTTTGTATCGAGCTTACCGTATCAACAAATCGAAACTTTTAGTAAACTATTTTGAGGTTTTCGTAAAAATCAAAAAGTAACCATGAACACTTGTTTCACACCTCACAGTTCCATTCCAGTCATGTAATCATTATATTGCACAAGCCTGTCTCAGTCTCAGGTCCAGCCTATTAGCGAACTTTCTTTTCTCTGAAGTCGGACTCTACTGACTATGGATGGACTCTACTGACTGACTATGGATGGACTATAAATCTATTCTGATCTGAACGGATACCGGTCAATATTCATAAAAATCCAATCATTCCCTTGTCAATTGCTTGTATCTGTACTGGTCGTTCGTAATTTTTATCTGCTTGCTAAAATGTAAAGTAGCATTATTCCCTGCCTATGACCTATTTATATTGGTTCAATAAAGAGGAGTAATTTTTAGTGGAGTGTATGTACGTAACCTTGTGAGAAGTAAATGTGCATTACAGCTATTCATGCTTTTATGTTTGTAGTACATCAGTAGTAGTTATACATGGTTTATAATACTTACAGCACTGAAGAAGGGGCAATGGACTGCCAATGTGTCAGCGTCATTTGAAAATGTTCCAGTCCGAAGGTCAAGAGTCAAGTCCCTCCACCTCTATCTTCACCTTTCGCCAGTTCACTGAAGAAATGCAATAATGCAAATACCTTGTTTGGATTCGTAATTAATTGGGGTATACCATATACAGTGGTATAATATTATTCCATGATAAAACAGCCACATAAAGTGGGAATCTATATCTATTTATTGTCTGTCTGTACTCTATACTGCATGTCTGTACTATATTATTCTGAAGTGTTGGTTATACATAGATGTTTTGGATCGATGAGTTTTGAGAATTTATGCCACAATCAAAAATCACAAAAACAATTACAAAATGTCGAATATTTCGACCAGTCAAACTTCGTTTTTGGCAAAGCTAAAACTTACAAACTTACAATTCAGTGATTTACATATTTAAGTGCAATCTCCTTGATGTAAGCTCCCTGTCTGAAGCTTGGGTGCATGAAGGGCAGGAAGTTGTCACTGTCAGCATAAAATATTGTTATCACAACCTTTGAGTGTGACTCACTCATGTAATGTATCTTATCGATGCGACGGACTACACGACGAAAGGAAAACAAACGTCCTCTTCACTGCAGTTTGCGGTGCAGTGTTGCCTTCAGTCACCAACCACGTTCATCAAAATTATCTTAAATCTCACCATAATGGTGAGATGGTTCATGCATTATTTGCATTTTACATACATAAAGACAAATTATTAGACATGCGATATACATCTTGGATCAACCGAGACACTCACTTCACTGCTTTGCTTACTACTATAAAATATTATCGTTATCGCTTGTTCTGTTCTGGTCTGAAGCTTAACATTGCATACGACTGAAGCGATGGGACGATAAAACATGCACACGATGGACATCTTCAGTAGTTCCATTTCTTTCAATCACTGCGTATATAATTTAAGCTCTATATTAACGAAATAATTTATGATTAAGCATAGTACATTCCTATTCCTACCATGCAGCTTTATTTAGCTAAACTGAATGTCTAGTCTGAATACTAACAAGCGTTTACTTGCAAGCAAGCATTTTGTGTTTACATTTCATCTATATGAATAAGACAATAACATATTTATTACAATATCGCGTCTTATTACATAGTACCTACATATTATAGTACATTAGTCGTATATCCCCTGGTTAAGCATGATGTACGTATACATAATATTATAGGATAGTTGCGAAAACGTCATCTAATTTAGCTCGGTCTTTCTAATAACTCTTATTACTGAGATATATAATTAGGTACACATCGACGTATAGGACAATTGGATTGGAAATGTACAATAACTAAATGCTAAAATGTATCTTTTAATGATAACGATATTGGTAGTTGGTGGAAGTGGAAAGTTAGGCTTCAATCTCACTTTCATCAACCTGTGCATAAATATGTGTAAATGTAAAACCATTGTACCAACCCAACCGACATCAAGATAATGTATTTTGCTAATGTGAACAGTGTCACATATCTGTATACTTTGCATGTTTGTATGTACTATGTTGCACGTTCGACACTCTTCTATACACTATGATTACTGTATAACGAGATCAAAATTGCGTAATTGAAATAACATAAAATACCCGTTACAGGGGAATAAAGTATCCTAATATTTCATGGATGCATTTTACACTTCAAAAGTTCTATCAGGAGATTTAGATTGCAACGCGTGCATTACACTCATCACTCGACAGATAAAAATGCAATATTGTAATTAAGGTGAACTGAGTTTTGATTCAAATAACAATTTAGTATCCTATTGAGTATAATACAATTGTAAAGTGTTGCATAAACCTTATCTTCTGTGTTCTGTTCTGTTATGTAATGCTAGAATGAAATGACCCATAAAGCACGCACACCACACACTACACAGTGCACAACATCCATGGATCTCGTCACATATCCGCAATTCGTAGGTTTGCAGTTTGCAGTATTAAGCTATTTATTAGCACTAATCCCAGTATGCACTTTTATTTATGATTCCATAATAAAATGCATCTGATTAGCTTAACTCTGATCTATATAATATAAAAGTTTCCCGGTTGTTTGTGAAAGTGAATGCATTTTGCTTATAAGTATAGCTTAATATGACTAAATCCGCTCTCGACCAAATCTGAATGAAATTTTTAATTCACTCCAACCCATGTGCAAGGAATGTCGGTTTTGGTAGACTGGCAAACGTGATCCTCTATATATTTGAGTGACTATTATCAAATTAGGGAAGTAGTATTTGCACGTTGAATTGTACGTGTAGAAATGTAGTCTTGACTTTCTCGATTGTTACGCTTTTATGTAATATAAGATAAGACTAATGCAGCACCAGATCACAGGTTAACACACGTTTGTCACTATACCAGCTCCATTATTACCTTACAGTAACCTAG
>JABASH010000310.1:0-44702 GCA_019776445.1 Tomocerus maximus | reverse complement strand
GAAATTTCTAAAATTATTGCTATCAGGGTAATAGCGGATATGTTGTAAAGTAGGTGCAAGCTTCCCTTTTCTCATGGCGACTAGTACGGCATCTCGTAGAAGTTGAGCTTTGGCGAACTCTTGACGGAGTACCTTAATTACATTATTACCCAATAGACCTACAGATTAATTAAAAGAAATATTAATTATGTTAGTTATAAATTCAGAAAGAGATCCAAATTCTGTGAATTCTACACAAGCTTTTTTGTCTTGGCCTTCTAGCAACCTTTGACACCCAGAGAGTTCCATTTCCAACCACGTAAGTAGATAAAGACTTAACATAAGGCTTTAATATGTGCATGCTAGTATATGTGGCTAGTGACACGAGTATCAATGCAGTAGTAATATTACATTACAAATTGACATAGAGTGTTCTGGAAAGTGTGTCTTGGCTGTCACAAGGAACGAAATATCCTTGAATTAGAAATAGAAATTAGAAAGCACGTTTTGAGGCTTTTATCCAGCTAAAATAGTTTAATGTCACATTCAGTTGTCAAATTCAATCGATTGGACAGGTGTATGTGAAAACACTCAGAATATTTCCAATTTCACATCTGCTATGAAAGTAGTTATATCCCACAAGAAGTAAGTGAATAAATGACTGTCACAGTGTTTCTCTGACGGGTACGCAGCAATTCCTATAAATAACATACCAACTTAGAATTTAGGATTACGACCGAATTTCCTCTTGCATTAGACACAACCATTTTTCAGAGAAGCCAACAAAGAAGAGTTAAATTTTATAAATGGAGAAGAGTTTGTGGATATCAGCACGGCAATATCAGTCTGGTTGAATTCAACGGGAAAACGATTCTTTACTAACCGTAAGTTAAAGTATATAATTTGGCAATACATTTTATCCTTTCTATCAATCCAGCCTTGAAAAGGAGTTTAACAAGGAACATTCTCGTGATGGTGGTGATGATGATATCAAACATAATGTTATGGGACATGCATGTTCTGTCAAGACTATCTTTCCATCTACTACACATATGGTTAGTGTAGTTTTGTGAACTGTCGTATTTCAGGACCTAGCAACATTGCCACTCAGAATGGAAAGTAAAGTGAAAGAGTCATTGAAATTCAGCTCTGACCACCCTAAAGCTATCACAATGTATATCAGTTAGATTTTATAGTGATTCTCTCCATGCTCACGCCAAAAGGCCGTGGAACTGAAGAAAATCTTGGAACATTGTGTCTAGGAAACTAAACTGGAAATTGGGAATATCCACTCGAGTAATGCAATCCAATATAAAAGTAATACAGAGATAATACAAGTTCTATGTGGTTTCATCCGCTTGGCTTGTGAAAGAAAGAATTGTCAAAATAAAATTCGGAAAAAGGCAACAAGGGCTCTATGGGCATATGCGGGTAACCTCATACAGCACAGATGTAATGGAATGTCGATCTACCAGAGCAGAGACTTGAGGATATTTTATTTATGCCTTTGACTTTTGCTTTCGTTATTAAGCTTCGTTTTCAGCCCTAGTTGTGTATCAGTTCAGTCAGTTTGTGGCATGCATGTGCAAAATGGGAAGTTGGGACACTCCACTTCAAACACTTTTCTGTATCCTATCAGAGGATTTCAGTACATTGCATTATCATCACATTGTGAAAAGGAAATTGGCTATGTATGCTCATAATAACCTCGCCCATCTCATATCCTCTCAAACGGAGTTCTAGCTAAAGTCTCATCTGCTCCCGCAGAAATTGTCAACCGTAGACATGCCGCTCCATCCATGCCCCATGTAAAAGATTCAACTTGACTTGCTTTTACTCATTACTTATTGACAATATCTCCTTTAACATTTCCTACAGCAAATTACCCAAAAGAGGAATGCCATTCAAAAGGCGAAACTATTTTAAACACACTCTCGGATAACAGATCAATGCAAGGAACAGCTCAAAAAAGAATGGGCGGATCAGTGCTCTACATTTTTACAACCAACAACTACATGGAACAAGCTCCTTTTACCCTACAAATCCTTCATCCTTACACATTTTATCTCTGAAAGATAACCGTTCTATTGTTGCCAGAATAGGGCTTAGCACACCAAGAACGCCTAAGAACTTCTAAAGATGCTACAACGAGAATCTATCGGCCAGAAATTTTTTACATAGTTTCTCCCGTAATAAAAATTGACTTTTTTCGGATGTGTGATGATGACTAGATATTTCTTAGCAAAGTTGAACGTATTATCTTGCGTATACCAATTTGGTATAAGGCTAAGTATCGTCTTAAGCAGCATCTTCAAATATTGTGCAATATGCCTACATTTACTTATACAATAGATTCAAATATTGTGTACAATCTGGATATCCAGCTACTGAAAGCATTCCAGTCTACCCCTAATACCTTACTTGCCATTGGAAAAGTTCTATAGAATGAAACTCAGCGCATTTAACAGAAATTTAGCAGAACCGAATTGTTGTACAATTGCACTTTTTGCAGAAGCAAATATTTACCATAGTTCAAGAGAACTTATATTCAATAGATTATTTTGTAAGCCAGCAATTTGGATCAATGCGAATTTAGAATGTTTGCTAATTTTTGTAAATCTTTAATCCAAGGTGACTTCGCAACTTTTAGAAGGCCAATTCCTAAGAGTAAGTAAATACTTAAATGCTAGAACGTAGTAAGTAGATGCATTATAGGAGAAATGTTTTTGTATGCCTCCTCATTCCGTTGCTCACTACATCATAGGTATGTAGTGAGAGAACTTACAGAGACGTGTAGGAGAGAGCACGAACACGAAACCAGAACATATCCGGATCCGGAGTAACGGAAGAGAAAACACGCGAGAATATTCCCTGCTAGAATAACATTCCACCACGAGTTAGTATTAGCAAAGAAAAAAGATGGAAATTCGGTCGTTCATGTAATATAGATTTAGTTAGTGTATACTTGCATTACTTACACTCATGTATCTTTATGTTCTATAGGCCTAGGGTTCTATGCATTAGATAACATTAGTGGAGAAAGCAAATAGCGACTAAACTGCAGCTACTCTGGCTAAAATTTGGTGATTATGGTTAGGACTGCCCTGTTATTGTTACATATTAGTCCGTCCCGTATAACTTATGGTTAGAATAAGTACTTGCTCTTATCATGTTAGCTTCCCCATTTCCCTGCTCCATAAAATTTTGTGGTTCACCTCAGTTCCCTTCTTCTCATATTAACCAACGAAATAAAAATAGTTGGGCATTTGATGTCTGGGCAAATTTCTATTTTCATTGATTAAACACGTGGCCGCCTTTTCTCCTAAATACACCGAGCGCCGACTCTGCTCTCGTTTTCCAAGAATTCATTTTGCTCCTCATATTAACATTTCCGCACAAAAGAATGCATGATGAAAATTTTCCTCGTTAAACAGAATAGTGGAAAGAATTATTATTACCTATTCATATTTCATACAGAGTTTCTACGAGATGATAAATGAGAAGCATCAAATGCTGTACTTTTCTTAATTATCCAGCTACAAAGTATCCATGTTATCATTACCTCACTGACTGTCCTGTAATAATGAATTAGAACTGCTTTACTGTCGAAATTGTAATTTTCAATCTTGCTTACTTACGTCTTCAAACACAGCCCAGAAAATCATTTTCTTTTTTGATCTTTTTTGATCATATTTGCAAATATTATATTTAATCTTAGATTGCCTTCGTTTATAATGAGCATTCTACATCGTGTAACTCAACTAGGTAATTGGTAAGTATTCCGTCATCTTAAAATCAATCCCTGTTCAAAATATCACAAAAGGTCTAGATTGGACCTTCGAATGAATAGTTGTTGGGATTCATCTTACTGATATAGAAAAGAAGTCATTCATTGTCAAATTGTTACTGTGATTAAAAATGTATGTAGAATATGATAGTAATCAGCATTAAATGACATTTCGTCATCTACTATGTAATATGTAGTATTGATGCTTGAATGAGTATGCAGACATGATTCATTCTGTACCTACATTTTCTTTTATTCTCTGAATATGGTAGATATTTTGACTTTGATTCATATTAATGACATACAAGTCCAAAGACAGTTTCTTATGGTGAACTACCTTTCTTGGATATTAATAATGTTCGCCAAGTTTTCTTTTATACTGTTCTTGAAGTAGAAAAGATCGTGGTGGATGAATGGAACAAATATCTACGCAACAAAAAGAAAGAAGTCAATCTAGAGCACAGCCCACGCAAAAATTTTTTTACAAGACTTCTGGCAAAATAACAAATTAATAAGAAATTTTCTCAGTCCAGCGCAAAGAAAACTTTGCCAGAAACTTCAGTCCTTAGGTAAAACAGAATGTGAAACTGGAACACAGCGATAATATTGCCAAAATAGAAGGTACTAATTGTTTTACAATATTGTCTTCATCATTTTACGTCGTAACACAGGACATCTGTAAGAGGATGTACTACAACATAGTTGACAAAGATCATCCGGAGTCAATTCTTCAACAGGTTAGTTTCATAATTCTATTCACTTAGTTTTGAACAATATGCGATAAGGAAATCAAATTACAGAGCAAGAAGTATTTATTAACGTTGAATAGTCTGTATTCTGAATCAATCCAGAGAAGTAAGTCCCTGCCCACTCAAAGTCGTAAGTACCGATAAGAGCTCCTCCGGGAGATAAATCGTAATAAGTGACTAAGTTTAAGTCGGTATGATTAACGATTATAGTTGTGATGTTGTAAGAAACTAAAGAAGTCAACAAATAATCTCTAAATGCACTAAAAATGACATAAAGGTGCATGGGATAAAAGATGAAGTTCTAGAAAACACTCTGTGTCTACAAACAATTGTGTCCAAGTGGAAATAAAGACTATAAAATGAAAACTAACTTCTATACTGTTTTATAGGAAAGGTGTTCAGAGCGATTTATCCAACTCTGTTCAAGCAATTCAAGAATAGGTGAAGAAATCTGAAGTATGCTTGTACATATTTATTGAAGACAGTGTAACAAGCAGAATGACGGACCGAGGTCTTTTGCCTTATCAATTTCAGTTCCCTGGGCTTCAATACAGAATCACGCCGTCCCCGTTATCTGACTCTCCAATTCGGGGAATTCCTGGAGCATAAAGAAAAGTGAGGACGTCGAGACAGAAACGGAGGCAGAAACATCTTAGAGAATGAATTGCTCGGCTTGAAAAGAAATACTTTAACAGTCTAATTGGATCTTGTCTCAAAGGAGACTCTTCTTTCATAATTATTTCTTCCACCGTTCATTCATGAGACATAATAATATATGTCGACTTAGATATACATGCCAATGTTTTACCTCGCGTAAGTTATCTCCTTTTCAATTTCTCCATCTTTCCTTCTCAGTGTCTTTATACACACATTAATAGTTTATCAACAATTACACCGCCATGAATTCGAGACACAATTCTCCAGAAAACGACCTAACATTCGCTAAACAAAACTTTCATAGGAAAGTACATTTTGTCTGGATCTGTTCGTCAGACTGGCAAATCAATTTCCTTTTACGTAGAAATGACGTCAGGATTGAATAACAACCCGGAAAATAATATCCATTTGTAACTTGTACCTGAGCGATATACGTATACCTAACCAATTAAATAGGGTAAATGATCTTTGACATTTGGAAAATATTAAATTACAGTATGGAAAGGCTGCACAAAAAATTGCTACTTCAAAGTAAACAAATGAGACAGATTGCGTCATGTACTGCCATATAATTAGCAGAATATGCTTATATAGTGTTTATGCACTGTGGCCTTTCATTTGCATGTACTGGCTTAAATTAAAAATGTTTTTTCTAATCGACATTGTTTCGACATAATCATTCTGTTTATTTCATTTCGCAGATACTCATCTCTTCCATTGCAAAATGTTCAGTTCAGAATTGTCTACAAGCAAAGGTAACCCGAGGCTAAATTAATACAAATGACCTTATAATGACAGTGTGCCCATAAAAATTCCTTAGTTTATTCTGAGAACTGAAAAAGCCAGCGCTGACGATGATGACTTTTCCACTCGGCAGACTTTTATGTTTCCGTATTCACTCCTTTCTCATTTACTAGAATTGTGTAATAAAAATGTCAGTGGTTTAGTTTTATCTAGACTCTAACTGCCAATTAGCGAAGCAAGTTTGGTTTGAATATTTAATTTGTCTTACAATATCTACAGTCGACTACTGTAATGATAACGTGGTAACTGTTTGTAAGTATTTAGCTTTTATTACCAGTACCTAGCACATATTAAACAAAAATAATTATTTAATTGTAGCAATTATTTCCATGTTAGAAAAAACTCGGATGTCTTACATAGATTAAATATGCTTAGGTAGGTGCTTGGCTTCGTGTAAGTTGTAATGCCCACGTTGTAACAAGTCAAAGGTTCTTATTACATTGTCCCATATAACCCACACACTACTGACAACAATCCTGTAATACCACTTTACGTACTAAGGAAACTGTCTAGAGGTAAAAATATAATTTCCGCAATCAATTACAACTGAGTACTTAAACTTCATTACCTAATCTAATAGGCATTACATTTATAGAAAGATAATTACAAATCCATGTTATTTGTAGGCTAGATACTGCAGTAAAATAGAAATAGATGTGTTTATATAAATGGTTTAACATATTCATACTTTTACTATGTAATTAATCTTAGCTTTCAATTAAATTATTTCCCAAAAAAAGGTTTCCTCTGTTAAGCTACACTAAGCAATAAGAAACAACGAAAAAATTCTCTCACTAAAAGCATTTTTGTTTGTTTAGCTGTTCTATAAAGACTTTTCAGATCTAATAGTACGTGTACAGTCATAATACACTAAAAGGAAAAGGATCAGAAGTGAGACATCTTAAGAAAGACTTTTATTATTCTTGTATCGCAGTATCAGGTTACTTACATTTCACTTACAGTAAATGCTATGCATACGCAGCCATAAGCTAGATATATTTTTCCAGATCTCGCAATCAGCAGACAATCGACTATCACCATAAACGAATGTAACTAACTACACCTACAACATATCATTCACATTAACAAGACAGATTAAGTGTTTACATTATTCCTGCTACATCGATACAGATAGTAATTTAACAGTAGTGCGTGCCTGTAGATACTCATAGTGATATCTGAGCGCGTAGACATTTTATACATCTTCCATGCTCTCGAATCATGTATGAAGATCGTTTAATGACTTAACTACTAAAATAGCTTACTCTATCAAACCAAACTCTCACTGGTGGCAGTTATACTCTTGAATACTGCATATCTATCTATGCATATCTTTGTGCACATGCCGATGTGCGCAAAGAATACAGTAAGGAAAGATTTCTACTGAAAAAATGATGCAAATGATAAAAATCAAACGTTTGCTTCAAAGCAAGCGATATGCAAAATAGGAAAATTAGATATGCATACATATACAATATATTGGACATAAAAGATGTGCCAATTTTTTACGAAAGTAAATAAATTCGCATTGTTGCCTCTCCAAAGATTGGCTGTGATTCCACCTCTCTCTACACTAAATGATTGTTATAAAAGAATTATTGTACAATAAAAACCTGTAGCTCTCTCGAGATTTAGGATGTAGAAAGATTACAATCTTAGGTTCTCTCCCTATTATTCTAATATTCTGTATCATATTAGTTTTATCAAGTCCTTTTGTTTTGTTCAAGAAGAACAGTACCATGTTATTATGAATGACCATCAAACAATCGTGCCATTCTTTCTGATTTGTCATTCTGACAATAGGTAGTGGTAGTTGATTAGAGCAAGAGTTCGAAAGAGAGTTTTTGGTCAGAAAGTGAGCGAAATGTTATAAAGCGAAAAGAGGAGTAGAGTAGGAGTGATTTCAATCTAAAAAGACTAAAATTATGACTTTACATTTATTCCCTTACTGATGCTAACCAGATGATGTATCACATTGAACTCTTTGATATTTGCATAATGAATTTAAAAATGTCATCAAAACCATTGTGTTGTATGCTAATGTGGGTTGACACAAAATATTCTGCTTACATTGATCGCAGAAGTGCAGGATTGCATGCAGATTTGAGAGTGATTTTACATTGTAGTACCCACGTTGAGCAAATTCGAGCGAAAGGGCAACTTTGGTTGTTAAATAAATGGATAGTGCACTGAGAACATGGTAATGACTAGTTATTATTTATCAGTAAACAAGATGGAGAGTGCAGTTGATGACGATCTTGATTATCTTGTTAGGCTAGGCTGGTTATTAAGGACCTATCTGTACTATTTTGCATAGTTGTTTAGCTTTTCTTTTCTTAGGATATGAGTGCAATCACTTGGAGATGTTTTGTTATGATAGCCAAAGATAATGGAAAACCATAACTCTTTTTCTTCATCAAAAGAGAATGTGGCCTGTCTAGCCTCGGCAGTTTTATCCCTAGTTATTTGAGAACTCTAATGTATATATTTTGCCCAGCCTTCCTAACTTATTGCTTCGCTTATGTAAACTTATCTGTGCCAACCATGAATACGGCTATAGCTTCAGCACGAATCGAATTCATGAATATTTCAAGATCTATTTCTTCTCCTGCTCCGACTGCGTTCCTTATTAAGTTGCAAACACAAATTACAGAGTGTACGTTAGATAAGTACCTACTTATGGGTTCCTATCCCACTCCATGGTTCTCTCACAAGTCTCAGTGCACATTGCATGCATACAAAATCTTCTGCTTCAGTTCCCCCATTTCTTTTAGGTTAATATCTAATGCGTGCATACGAAAACTATTGTTTACTACAAAATAAGTACCTACGTACTTGTATAGGATTCTTACAAAACCCACAGCATGTAGGTACGATGTATACAAGCCATATTTATTTCTACTTAGCATACAGTAACCATGTAAGTAGCAGTTAGGTAGGAACACTACATCCACAGAAATGAGACCTACCTGTTTTCAATAAAATTCATGTCAGCAGAAAGGATACCTACTGCATATTTACTACATAATAACGTGAAACTTACATGCATTGCATGTATCAGCCTGGCCTCTATTCTTACGCAGTGTCTGTACAGACATACAAATAAATTACATTTTTAAGCCACTACTTGTTTCTTGTGACTCTTGAACAGAAACATGATCACAGAGATGTTGCTAGACCTTCTTTAGGCTTTGAAATACGCGAAATTACTCCATCCTGCATTTAATAATAAAATATTGCAGCTTTGTAGATGCAAGGCTTTTATCTATCTTTGAATAGGACGTTTGCAATAGAGAATTCAAAGAGATTCCCCAAACCCGTACAATTGGATGACTGAAACAAACAGATCTTTTTGCCTAACTTCCCAAATAAATCGTATTTGCCCTTACCCAATCTAATCAATACTTATAAATTCTAACATTAAACATGCTACTGATTTCCCAACTTCCTTTCAACTGAAAAACCAATTACAGAGAACTTCGTTCGGAGTTCTGATACAAGTTAAAATATAAATAGTCAAGCATCAAATAAAAATAAATATTTTTGCTTACTGCCTCAAATGGAAGCGTATGAAATGCGACATCGTTTTAGCAAGTATATTATCATATTTATTCAATCTTCCAGGGAATTCAACTTCATAAACTGAAACTTTTTAGAAGATTCTAGATATGTTGTGAATATGATAATGTAGATCTACAGTAAGGTGTAGTTGTACTGAAGGGCATGACTAAGGTGAACATAGACAAAATGTCTCCAACTTTTTATCTCAGTTGTATTTCCTCCGTATGTCCTATATGAGAAAATGGTCGAGTTCTTCAAGTCAGCAAGTAAGCAGCTTAAGTTGGTAACGTGGATAACTTCCGACTCTCCTTCGTCCCACTCTAGTCCATTGAGTGTGCACTTCTTCAGTATAATAAATCGAAGTTTTCTAATTTTCTCGCAAGTTCCCAATGGAAATTAAAATTTCATCACCGACAATCACCATTAACATTCTATGATTTTCTGATAAGTAATCAAAAACTTTCCGACATCAGTACTGGTGGCTTGAACAAGTGTTCTCATCCTAATAATAATCACTTTACGTAGTGCAACACACGACAATGTCACTCATTTATACAGTCTATAGAACACTTTCGCGTTCACGTGTAGATTACAACTTCCTTGCTGATTAGTGATTACACATGCAAACTATTGCACTTCTGCTATTATCTCCTCGTCACTTCATACTATAGGCACCTCTTCTGAATAGTATGATGGCTATTTGTGTTTCTTTATGCTACATCCCTCCCTTGTGCGAAATGAGTTTTCGATTAAATTACATGAATTAATATTTACAAGATTGGCTTACATAATCTCTCGCACTCACTGCTTACTTTCGTGTATACTCCCGTCTTTGTTGATACTGTTTGATATTTGCATTTTACGCTACTCTGATACTCTGTGTTGAATTAAACATTAGCATCTCATTATTTATTTATTTACAACGCGAGTGCAATGTCAGAACATTGACTTAAAAATACAGTAGGTACGAACAAACGTGTAGAGAAACTGATGTATTGTAGACCAATGGCAAGGGTAGGGTTATTAGCATCGGGATTAAAATTCATTTTGTTATAGTAATTTCAGCATTCACAAGCACTCTTCAGTCAGTTGATAGTTTCAACTTTTGAAAATGATATATTGCAGTAGTACTAATGATCAGACAAAATATTCCACTCAACAGAAACATGTCGTTAGTTAGCTTTTGACAATAAAAATGCAAATCAAAGTAATTTAAATTGCTCAGTAGGTACTTAGTATATCTTCAAAGAGTAAGTTATAGCTATAAGTGCTATATAATGTATTGCGTAATTTATTTGCAAAGATGCTAATTGGTGTAATAGTAGTAAGATGAACCATGTCATCATATGATTGCAAGTGGAAAAAAACTAGGGCTTTTGAATTCTATTCAGTGCTGTTCAATGATGGAGAATGAATAAGTGTGTGCCTAGTTAGTGCTGCAGTCTGTGTGTGTCGGTATAGAGCGGAGTAGGTTTTTGCAGAGCAGAATATGCTCTTGGGTAGTTTGCATAGCTAATAAATGACACACTGATGGAACATAAAATTCACCACCAATGTCACACTTTCCATATAAATGAATAATGCACGAAACAAAACGAGAGTTTCTCGTTCTGGCTGTAGCCCTGAGTGAGGAGAGTCAAGTCAGCCAGTCCGTGGATGTCAAAGACAAATCTGAAGAAGCCAGAAGAAAAGGAATAGTCTAGAATGAGTGTCTACGGAGTGGAGCAAGGATGTGCAATAAAGAGAGCCGGCTCACTTCTGTTTGTAATATTAATGTTATTACTCTGCCTATAGATACTTTTATTAAAGCCATGCACTGTCACATTACAGATAGTAGTAATAATGCGCTAGTATATGATATCAATAAATTAGGGTGCACTATACGGTATATGATGACAGTACCTAATTGCTAGAAAAATCTGCTGGATCCATACGAACGTATCCTACTTTACATAGACGAAAAAGAGTTGCTCTCGTTTATTGTAGCAAATGTTGAGACAGAAAGAAAGACAAGGGAGAATCCTGTCACCGCATTCCAACTTGAGATTAAAGAAAGAGTTCAGTTGCCCAGAATAAAGATTGAGATGAGCAGAGAGAATGTAATGTAGTATAATGTATGCATTATTCTATGAATGCGATTTAGGGAATGGAAGAGTTCGTAGTGTTAGGCCAGGAGATTGCGTTTTATTATTCAAGCTGTTCTTATGATCTCAACTGTGCCTAATAGGAGGAGGTAAGTCAAATGGAAGTGAGTGAGGTGTATCTCTCTCTGTGTACATGCGGTGCTTAGGATGTAAAATTCACACTTTATACTGGAGTTTCTGTTTCGCCGGATTACGTCAGAGCAGAAAGGGACACCGTAGCGACTATTTGAACCGCAATTAAGAGTTATGCTTTTAACTATGCTCCCGCATTAACACTTCAACTCAATTCTCCTTCTCATGCATGCAGAATGAAAAGAAGGCACTTTAGTTAGCACCGCCACTAGAATTCCAATTTGTGTAACTGATGCGAGAGATACTCTGGTATCTCTGTACACACCAGAAGAACTGTTCAGATGGAAAGGGGCGGAGATGTACTCATTGTCAGTCATGAGAAATTCCTACCGATTCTCTTGAACCATCACATTAACTACAGGGACAAGAAAAGTGGGAGAACTTAGGAAATTGACTCCTGCAATTTACATCCCATTCGTCCAAATTAATGATATGTAAAATAAATGACGACTCTCCTCGATCCATCTGGAAGATTCGTCAATAGTATAATTATGTATTCCTCTCTACAGACCCCCCTTTCTGCATTGAATGTGAATGCACTGGAGTCAGTGTCAATCTAAACTCACATCCACGTCAACCCAATTCAAGACAAGGTACAAGACAATACAGTTTCACAAACTCAGATTCGGAGAGAAAGGGAAATAGACAAATTGAAGTGAACATCACATCACAGCAAATCATTTACATTATGGGAGGGGATAAAGAATCGATACATTTTAAGAGAATACAATAAAATTCAACTTTTACTCAAGCAAATTCAACTGCACTGCACTCAGACTTACATCAGCCGCTTACGCCAGGCATACGCTTTCTTTCCTTTTTTGCTACAGAAAAACAAGAGGACGAATGAAATGAGCCTCAGTCTATAAATATGCAACCCTTCCCAATTACATTGCATTGAATTGCATTCCATCAAATGAGGCCAGAGAGACCAGGCCACACTTCAGACACTTCAGCTACTTACTCCACGTACACATACATTTCCAGTCTTCATAGACTGATCCTGCACCCAATTTTATTTATCTACTTCACTATTCTACTAGCACTCTTGTTCTGCGTTTACGTAACTGCGTAGCTTTACGACTGCGAAACAGATAGCATTATGTATAGCCAACTGTGTAGCTCGTCCTATTTGCTAACAGACTACTTTTACTTTTACAAATAGTTAGTCCACAAAATAGTCTTCTTCAGATGCAGTATATTTATATATCACTCTATTAGTCCTATGCAGGATTCTCTATGTTAACAGGCTCTTTCCAAACATCTACGAAAATAAATTCATATAAACATGTCGAGTGTGTCACAGAGAGAGAGGATCGAATAGGTACGACCTTTTACTTCACAGACATGATACAGCAAATACATTATACTACGTTATGCAATTCTACTAAGCATAAATTCTAATTGTGTAACAATGGAGTATAATCCGATTCCTCTTCTCCAAATGCAAAACAATAATAAAACCTTTAGTACAACTTTTACTAGTCATTTCCAAATACACTTGGTAAAATATGCACTCTTAAGTACTCTTCATACCTAAATCAACTACAAATACACTAATACTGGTTTACCTTGTCTAAAATGTACAAACATTGTAAAACATGCAAAATTGCGACTACATTTTAGGGCCATGGCTGAAAGAATATCAAGATGTCGTTCTAGATCCCATTATTCTTCCGTTTTGGGAGTTTCTGTTGTACCTTCTTCGTTGTGCCAGTGGCCAGTACCTACTACGTATGCACTTATATAGCATAATGTGGCAATAGGATGAAAGCATTATGCATTAGAGTGATTTATCATGCCTTGGATTGTATCTCTGTCTTATTTAATCTGTATCACAGATACATTCATTCACCTCCCTATCATTATCTCATACGTGATTTATCATTGCAGTTTTCTAGAATGTGCAAACCTTTTATACAAACGGGCCTTATCTTCCCTTATCTGACAGTTTTATGCTCAGGTGAATTATAGATCAAAAGATATGGATTTAATTAAATTAGTGAACAAAGCTAGATTAATAATATTCAGCACTTACTCTGTTTCTATTCGCAGAAATTCAGCAATTGTAGGACTATCTCTTTCAACACCATCCAGAATCACATAACCTTTTCCTTTTGGATCCAACATCAAATGTAAATCATCAAATGTATCTAGCGGAATCGGTGGGATTATTTCATTATTATCATCACTCTTTGGCTTCTTTAAGGTCCTAAAAAATAAATACATCAAATCAATACAAATTAAAATATTCAATGCAGGTGACTGAGTGATAATTAGCTTAGCTAACTACCAGATACTATGTATTAGAATCTCTTTGGACTGAGTTGATTTGTCCTATACTTACTACATTGTCAATTACAGCATAATGAATACAATCCAGACCAATTTCTGCGGTAATTTTAATTTAACAATAGTTTCATTTTTATCAGTCATGCTCTGTCTGAAATATTATTTAATAACCTTAACCGAAGACAAGCATCTTCAAATTATAAATTGTAAGCTATAATTAGGCAAGCCTTTGAAAAAAGTAATACCGTAAAAGGCATTGTTTAAAGAATTTGTAAGATAATTTGGCAAAATACAGGGCAGAATAGATGGTATGTGCAAAAAGTTGAGAAAAAGAGTAATGACCGTTTATCAATCAATAAGTAGTTTCCCCATTTGGGCCAGTTGCCAATAATTACATAGCTTTTTAGATAATAGATCTCCTAGTTGTACTTACAACATATACATACATGTGCAATTTTCGTTTTAGTGGAAACTTGCACGAAAGTATAAGACACAAAGTGACTAATTATTAGAATGCCGCAACGGCTAGATGTAATCTCTGGCTATGGGCCTTACAAGTTGATAAAAGATAAAATTGGTTATTGATTAGAATGAATTGTCCATCGAAGTTTCCTAATTGTAAAGTTGGTCTACTTGGAGGAGATAATTGAAATTAATTTGCCCTTCTCCGTAATAATGTTTCTTAAAGAAGATAATAGAAAAGACTCACTTGTAAACAATTTGGCTGATATTACTAGGCTGGGCGAACTGGACTTTATCATGTTTCATAAGGATTGTACTATCATCACGTTGCTGTCTGAGAACTAGCTTGGCAGCTGACAATTTACTATTGGCATATTGGTTTTCGGCGGTGTCTCCACCGATGGGGACTCCAGTAGCACCTCCAACGACAGGACCTGAGCCCTGAGCCTGAGCCGATCCCGGAGGAATAATAATCCCGTCGTTCCCATTCCCACTTGCTCCGACACTCGTAAATTCTCCATTATTCATCCGATAGTGAACGTCGACGATGAGTAAAAGCGTGAGCCCTATCAATGCCCCACTAAGGGCAAGGCCCATGCGTTCTTTCCACTTCATCTATCACAGCGTCGTTCCTGCATCCTGAAACAAATAAAATCAGTAACAATCATTGATTAACTGACAACTACTTAAAATCATCTTAATACAAATGTTAAATTATGCAATTTGTGGATCGGCCAGGCCAGGGGATGAAGGCCAAGCCAGAAGCACACCTTTTGATTAGATCCTGTCTGGGATTGGGTCATAAATGTAACCGTGAGCCATAAGAAAATTACCAAGTTGCTCGCTTGACACCCTCCTCCTGTCTATCACTCTTTAGCTGACTTTATCTCGAATCTGTATCTGCTTCTGTACTGTACTTGAAATGTTTTGTGTCTGAGTGCACATTACAATCTATCTCGAGCAAGAGATCATGCTTTATTGAATGTTTCCTGGGAATGCTAGTGATTTAAATGTGTTTTGCATTGACGCGGAATGTATATGCGTGAAAGCGTTCTTATTTGTCTTACAAATTGGGATCGACTCCAAAAGAACGGTAATGCAACCGACAGCCAGTGACTGATGTTATAAAATCTAGTCGTATAGTTTATATGCATCAACAGGGAAAAGCACTAAATTCATTTCGCACCTCGTAAATTAAGTTTATTACTATTTGTTAGCCACAAACTCGTGGCATTTAATTCTAGGCGAGGAAAAGTAGAGCAAAAATGACGATAAATGCCCACAGCTATGGCTGACTACGCCAGGTACAGTAGTAGGACATGGAGCATATCTGGCATCACACATTATGATCTGTATTATTACAAGATTATTAGAAAATATCTAGATTTCAAGTTTCTAGTTGAAACGCGTTGGAAAACAAACTTGGCGAAGCATTTTGGCTTTTAGCATCAAAGCAAATAGTTACTGCTCAGTAATTATGTAGGTTTGTATATAATTGAAGGCTGAGGTGAATTGTGAAGTAACAGAAACTTGTGAAGACATCTCGAAGGAAAATATAAATCTTATCTCCAGACAGAGATATCTATTTCACCCTATTTTCACTCAATAATGACATGACAAGCGAAAATTTGGAAAACTAGACTAGAAATTATAAACGCATCACTGAGAGATCTATTCTCACAAGCATATCTGGCAGCAGCACGTAGCATATTATCGCAATAACAATATGTGAGTGCAATTACAGTTTGACGAGTATGTTATTCTTCACAGATCAGATACACCAGGCAAGAGCCAAAGAACGATGCATCACGCAATTAAATTACGTTTTAATGCATTAGATCCTAGCTCAGCAGAACAGAAACCAAATCAAAGTCTTGAAAAGATGAGCTAATGGCAAGTGAAGTAAGAAGAATCATTTTGCTTAGCATGCACAGAAATGAGTCCAGAATACAGATGCCTAGCACTTACGTACTTTTTCACCCATCAATCGAAATCAACTAGCTTGACTTTACTTCATTTGGCGAGGCTTAACTCTTCTGCCAGAGGAATCTCAACCGTCAAAAATGACCTAAAAAACTCGTGGCTCAGAGAAATGAAGAAAAAAACGCTATCTGATGCTTACATTGCACATCTCATCTACTCGCTAATGTTAATGTATTAAAGGATCAAACGGATTTGCCCTTGCGGTCTTCCGCCTAATGGCTTACACCCTAATAAGTAGCAACCCAGGCAGACACGTACACGTCGGCCGAAGTCATACCACCACACAGACAGCTATACGCACTGACTATTAGCAACTATAGCAGCCCCTGATTGATCCACAGCACAGGCAGCACAGCACCTCCACATTTATTACCGTACTATTTATACCAAAGAACTTTATCTCGATATCATCGAATACTGCTTACTATCACCGTTCTACCCCAATTTCAATCGTTTCCTTCTTTCTGCAAAACCAACATTGCCCTAAAGAAAACTGGTTTCTATTCATAGTTCTTTTAACGCCTTTACTTCATGTTTAGTACAAATTACCCAAGTCTCAATAAAACATAACGTAATAAAGCAGATAAAGAATGTTCAAGTGGATTAATTCTGCCATATATAGAAAATATAAATCATTTTCACCAAATCCTCCACGAGCAACATAAAATTCAATATGACTGCATATTCCTTGAGACTATAACTTTGAAATGCAAAACTATTTCAGTTATTGGTCGTCAGCGTATTATGTATATTTAATTCTTAGCAAAGCAAATACCGAGACAATAGTGCTAGAAAAGCTAGTCTTAATTCCCAAAGTGAAGTGTGCTTTTCATTTAGCTAGTTACACTTTGAGAAAATTAGTGAGCTCATTCTTCATTTGGCAAGGTATCAGTAACAGTTCGGGTTCGCAAATGCTGCGCAACGAAAATTGAGCTGATATTATATAAATCATTAATGAATTATGTGCCAGGTTTTGAAAATCTATATTCTGTATTAAGTCTTCACAGGCTTGCTAAATGTAAGTCAACATGGATGTAGGTATAACTGAAGGATTTACAAGGACGCGAATGTAAATCAAAGAATACGTTCGAGTCTGCCTAATTGTATTTGCAATATAGGCTTAAAAAGATTCATCTGGTTCATATTAGCGAGTGAGCGGATGATTAGAAGGTGAAAAGTTGTGCAAAATATTGCTGAGTAGTAACGAGAGAGTCGGGAAAGTATCCAGCAGACAAGAAAGGGCTATAAAATGTGCTAAGCAGAAGAGTGTATACCTATTGCTAATAATGATGCACAGGTTGAGAAACTCCGAGTTATTACGTAATGCGAAAAGAGCATGGAAGAATAACATTAGATCCAACCTACGCACGACCCGTTTTTGAAGTACGTAGTAGTAGTAGAACAAAGCTTCTTATGAGTATCAAGATGTCCGATTAAACACAGTTGTGTTGCGATAGGCAAGTAAGCCAAATGAAGTTTAGGGGATATGAGGGAAAGGAATAAACGTTTGGTGAAGTGAAGTAGGGAATACTAGTTAAAAGAAGTCATTGGTCCGTCTTATTAGTTTCGTGCTTCTTGTACATAGTAGTCCTAGCAGTCTAGTGGTCTTAGCAGTAGCAGTGAGATAGCGAGAAGTGAGTGAGTGGAGGGCGAAGTGTTAATATAGAGTGTTGCAGGATGTAGTGAAGCACTAAAGTAAACGAAACCATAAAGTGGGACATGAGAAAGGAGCCTAAGCCTTCGCCAGTGCTAAAGTGTGTTGTCTGGAGAAGTATGTAGCTGGAGAAGTGTGCTGAGTGAGGCTGGGAGAGACGGGTATTAGGAGGCAGTGTAAGTACACGATCAAACCTTGGAGGGAGGTAAGATAAGACAAAGATGCGATACATGAGCTTCGAGTTCTCTCACTTTATCTTCTCTTTCTTTCCATTTCATTCAATTCGGTCCAGTTTAGTTCAGCTTAAGTTAACTCGGGTTTTCGGTGGAGGAGATCGAGTCATCTTCCCCGTCTCTGCCGTTCCGTCTCCGTATTAATCTTAGAAAGAAAGGCTTACTTACGCCTAATGTGCAATTGCTACTCTCCTTTTACCTTTGTCTTGTAAAAGTCATTGTCTTCCTCCGTGGCTTAGCATTAGCGCTTACTTAGCTTTCCCTTAATTCCTCCAATATATACACAAGCGGCTCACATACAAATACATTCCCTACTTACCGATTGCTCCAACTGCACACGTCCTACATAACTCGAAGGCAAAACTCGACTTAATCCTTCATGGCCTTCTCGCTCTGTCTAATGTAATGTAATAAAACCTTTAGACACGTAACATTACATTGCATGCATGATATCCTCTCTCTGCCAACTGCACAAAGCGAGTCATCTCAGCCCACCTCGCTGTCTCTCTCATCCCTAAATAAATTACATTCAACTGTTACAGATCAAACAATTTCCCTTATTGACTTTTCCCACTGACTCTCCATCTTCTCCCAACTACTCTCCTACCGCATTCTTTATCCTCTTTCTTCACCATCTATTATAACCCTCAACTTTTATCCAACACAACAGGACCCTAGTAAACACTTGAGTAGCTGACTCTTAATTGCAATTTTATTATTAACTGTGGAACAGGAAGATCTACCATTTAAGGCTAGTATACGATATTGCTGTGGGACATTTATACTAGCAATTCCTTAGTCTAGCAGTTAATGTTGAACCATTTCTTTCTACTTTAATTATAGTTATGTCAGATAATTCAACTTCAACTTCAAACCAGTTAATTTTGCAACTGCAAGTATTACTTGATACTAATTAAAATACTTCTATGATTGCCGTATCGCTATTAGTATACTGAATTATGATTAAATAGGACTGCATATTGCATACTGGAATTTTGCCATTTTTTTTAATTACTTGCAGTTGCCTGTCATTAAATTGTCATACTTTCCATTGAACTTTGAACCTACTGTAAACCCATAAAATTGCAGTCCTCATTATCATTGTAGGTTTATGTAACAAGATCCAACATATCTGAATTGTAGTGTGCTAAAAGTTGGCAATGAATGCTCTTATTTTATAGTTTGTTACTAAATTGTATCAATTCATAACTATGCTGCGACTTGTTTCGATGGGAAGAACGTGACTTGTTGGAATAATGTGCTCTAATTGGAAGAAATGCGAGCGATATAATAAGCAATTAACTTTTCGTCGTCTCAGTTTCAGTTCGTCATCTTCTGCCTTTTAAGTATCTTATAATTAATTTCTTATTGTGCCCCACACGACGAATGCTGAGTGCTATGCTTCTAGGTATTTTGCTATTTGAAGGTTCCATTAGCGACTCTGATAAAGTCACCAAGCTAAATCGAATCAAGAGAGGAACAATAAATGTAATGAAAGAACTTGTCCAATTTGCATGCATCAGTGTTGCTCTAATTGTCTCTGCTGTTAATGAAATGGGACTCTCTTTCTTATATACTATGCATACGCACCAAAGTGAGTCATTCATAATAAATAAGCAAAAGTATGGAAATTCCGGTTGATTGTGATGTGAAAGATTCGGAATGGCGTATAGTATGTCAGTGTGATAAGGGACTCTCGCAGTTTAGTTAGAAAGAGTAATTTCCACCAGGGAAGATCATATAAATAAGATAACAAACACAAAGGAGTAGCAATGTCATAAAAGTTATATCCTGTATAAATAAATACGCCTGACGGACTTCGTTCTCAGTTACTAGAGTAGGTAAGTGAATAAAGTCAGCTGCTGCCTCCTACTCCTACAATGTCTGCCTAAAGTAATGAAAATTTTCATTCTGGCATCATCAAACGCCTCATTGTCAGTAAAACATTAAGACAAAATGAGTTTACTGATGTTATTGTTGCAATTTACTAGATAGCCACACTGTGCCTTAACCGTAAAAAGTTTATTAGATGATTCTATGTACTTATACCTACCTAACCAGCATCTGTATCTAGTGCAGCACAAACTTTTCACAAAACTACCTCTTCGCACGCAAAATTATGTCAAGATGAGTTATTATTTATGTACGAGTATGCCAAACCATCTATTATCTCCACGTATTTATACAACTATGCACACTTTGTTAAACAAGAGTGGAAAACACATCACACTCGTCATGCTTTCATTTCGACAAACAAACAGAACTCTCAAACAGTAAAACAATAGCAAAACTGCAGTTAAATAAAACAAATTCGCACATTTTCTCTTTGTCCACACCATCAGTTCTAAATTAAAACAATCCGACTTTTTCAGTATATATTTAAGACAGGTAACGCGTTCCAATTAAAACATTTTCAGTGAAATGTTAACAATTTGATAGCAAACAGAAGTTTGTTGGCATTAATGGACATAATGAAAACGAAGGAGCCGAAATGTGTCATGAATTTATGTAAACCACTAAGAGTTGTCAACGAAAGCATTACCAAATTGCATCAACCCAGATTACAGTGGCAGTGCATACAAAAGATACCTGTTTGTCCATAAAAATAAAATGCTACAATGTGTCTGTGTTACAATGGTGTCAAAAGAGTGTCGTGTTGACAGTTTCCCTTTAAAGCATTACTTGGGCGCAATCTTGTCGATTTCATACTTATTACACAGGTATGGAGCATATTATTTTTTATAAAGCCATTTGCAGCAAATGCCTTTGCTCCTCGGAGGGTATTCTAAGAAAGAGTATGCCAGTGCAGCAACAAAGACAATCATTTAGCATAACCAAATCTCTTGCAGTGTTATAGAAAAGAGGAGAATTTCAAGCTGACGATGACACGGCAATGACAATTGACAGGCCATGACAGTCAACTCACAATCAGTCACTCAGACAAGACTCATTGTGAGCTGACGGGCATTGAGCCACCATGCACAGCACTTCACCTTACTCCATGCCATCGCACGCAATTATTCTATAAATAATAGCCACAATGTCTGCCTCACTATTACCATTTATTAGTATCTGTAACACCAACTGACTCCACTTTATTACACTAAAGGCATTGCGTATGGACTGATGCGCATTGTGAACAATTCATGTTCCTTCGTTTTGTTGCCCTATCCAAACACACATCTAGACATCCACAGGCTATCTGTATGTCATCTGAGTTGCAATAATTCTGTACTTAAAGAAGACCTTAATACTCTCTGTGTATTAAGCACAGATAAACATAGTTATAGCTTATACCGTAGTAATGTCAGCTTTATTTCAGGGATGCTATTAATATCCGGCTATAATTCTGGCTGTCAAAATTAATGTACAATTTCCCTTTGCTTGACCAATAGCTAATCACAAATCAAAGTTATTTATCTGCAACATCTTGCAATGGGAAGGTATTAATAAAAGGAAACTATAAACCCCCAAGATGTTACTGCAATAAAAGTAACAGGAAAATCGTCTCAAGGAAAAAGTAAGACATAGTATATACTAAAGTAAATGTAACAATTAAACACTAAGACAGTTGAATTACTACTTAATAATTTTAATGACAGGTTAATGCAATAAACGTTATTTGACATAGAAGTGAGGTTGATGGCGATCTTTTCACAAAGCCAAATTGCGAAACTTTGAGTGAAACTGAAGGCATTTTGGCAAAAAGTAAAAAAAGGTCGCTGACAATCAGAGGAAGAAAAATATGTGAGTGAAGACAAGTACAAATCCCATCCCTCAAGCTACGTGAAAATATGAAATAAAAAGAACAGCTTATTGTGATGGTTGAGTTTAACTGTCTCTGTAGACGAAATACATGAGTGCTGAGGAGTCAGAATATTGCCTTGCGTAAAGATCGTAATATTTTCGAGAGGAGAAGGGAGTGAGACTTATTACTATTTGCTCTATATAGATGTAATACCTTAGTGTAGTCGTATAAGCATGGTACAGAGGTAATAAAGACATTGTGCAGGTTATGACAGAAAATAGAGCTGGTGTAGTAAATAATATAGTTTTTTGCACCACTCACCACGCACTGAAGTTCCAGTTGACTAAAGGAGCTGGTAAGACGGAAAGGAAGTGAAGAGAAATCACAGTTCGGTTGAGTAGACAAGACAAGAGACAAGACAGAGCTAAGGAAGGAAGAGATAGACTACTTCAATTTACTTCAGTTCATATGAGGACCTAAGTATTTCCAATAAAAAATATTTGCTTTAATAGCATTACACTTGACTACATTCGATTCCCTCTCTTGGCTATCTCTCCCGGTTTACTCTGTCCCGAATCCGTTTGACATTGAGGTCACACACAATCTAAATCAGCCGAAAAGACACAATAAGCTAAGAGGACTGGTAGGAATGGACCACGCAAGAAACAATCTCTGACTGTATCACTAGCCGAAATGAAACTGAAGTGAGCACATGCACTTTTCATTCATCAACAGAGCTGAAATGCCTGAATCGTCTTATTTCCCTCCTCCATCGCCTGGCTCGCTCCAAGGCGATAAAATCCAATTCATTTATAAATATCCACAATCTTAGCACGGAGACAGGACGGAATTAATAGAAAGCATTAGACATAGCATTGACATAGTGCCAGGGCTCGCAGATATACATTACTCATATAGACAAAGATGCCAATACCAGTTAATTGGATTCAATTTCATTGGCCAATTCCACTTTCTGCCACGTATGCATTGAAAGCAGAAGATCGTTAATTGAAACCGCACAAACTGCAAAATATCAAAATAGCACGTTATCTGATGCCCCACTACTTATTCTCAATCACTTCGACTCTCAAATGAATTGCAATTTATTTCTAGGTCCTTTCAGCATCTAATGCTACGTGCGTCTCATTTCATCTTACGAGTGCAAGGCTCACAAATGGCATAAATCATCGAGAGCTTAAGTAAGGTACTTTAGGAGATTCGCTGTTATGCATTTAAGTATTGAAGAGCGAGGTGGCAACAAATAATACGTACAATAAACCACTTGCGTACTGTACAGTGTGCACTTACGTAAGTAAATATCCCCACATTTCTTGCTGAACACAACATAAATTAAGAGAAAAAACACAGTTAAGAAAAAACAACTTCTTGATAAGAATGAGGATTTTGCACGAAGTGCAAATTAAGTCAACTTTGCCAACTTCCACGTGACTTTTTCCTTAACTGTACTTTACTGTACTCTACTCGGTTTAAGGTGCTGAGTGTGCAAAAACTGCTAACGAGCAGTTACATACATACTTCATGGTTATCTGCATCGGGTTATCTGCTAAAATTCCCTATTATATTTTTAAATATACCATATTATGTGGATAACGAATGCTGTGCATAATAATATTATTATACTTCCTAGCAAGGCGAACTTTTGCCTAATCTACTTAGGTCTGCGTATTATCACCACACACAGTGCACTGTATTCCTTATATGGCGACTTCAACTTGCAATCCTCTTGCCCCAAACGACATTGCATGAGACGCAACATTTAATCTCGATCTCAACAACTTATCTTAACCTGCAGCCCATCACATCATCACGATCCACACTCATTCTGCAATTCATTCCCTTCAAACACCGAAACAAAATACAGTTTTATAGATTGCTAAATAAGTAATACATAACTTGGCTGGATTGGATTTTTGTCGAGCAATGTACTAGCAAAAGTCCATTAGTAATCAAAGGACATGACCCCAAATGTGCAACCTGCATCATTTGCTCCTGCTCCCATTACTTTTTATACTGCTCCCATTATCAAAAAAGTCACTAATGTATTTACGTAAGCATTTTCTGCATAGATGGACTAGCAGCGTGAATGTTTTTGGCAAATCAGTGCCATGTAAACTTGCACCGAGACCTAAGTATCCATGAACACTGAATGAATGTAATGTACTTTGATATGATACACGTTTTGAAATGGAATCGCAAATGACAGAACGACATAGATTAATCCACTGAAGCAGAATGCATAACAAGCTTATTTGAATATAAATGGCTATATTGATTATTATACATCTATGTGATGATACCCAAGCAGATTGTGCAGATTTTGCTACAAGGATTCTGGCTATGACTTTCTCAATGCAGTTATTCTCAGTGTATATGGCATGAGTGATATAGGGCTTGCCATTAAAATCTCCAGTTTCGTTCCCCACAGCAGACTTCTGCTGTTAATGACTAGGATTTTGTATCGTATTAAATGGTAATAGGAACTGTAATATTAATATCATATGAAACGGCCTTCCCATCAATTCCATCTCATCCATTAGTAGTATTGGGTTGGGACTCAATTTAACTCAACTCTTCTTGGGTTTTCTTTGACTTGGCTTGGTTCACTATATATTTTGACTTCCCACTGACTTTTATCGACCTTATAGCATCTGTACGAGCATTACAAGCATTTGTGCAAATTATTTGCAAGGAAAGCATATTTGATTAGTAATGGCATGTTTTTCCGACTTTATCCCCTGCAGAATGAATGAGCCCGTAAAATATCCTAATGAGATGCGATGCAAACTCCCTTACATAGAGAAAGCTTGTTAATTGCTAGCTGAAATAGGGAAATTTAGTTTGTCTTCTCCCGAAGTGTGTCGGTAAGTGCTTACCTACATACAAAAGGAATGTGAATACACGTCTCTCCACAACAATAATTGCGTCTATCAAGACGAAGCAAGTTAGCTACAAAAAGAATGTACTGGATAAATCAGGTTTTACCAGCGCAGCAGTGATGGTTGAGTTTTTGCAGTAAAAATGCGAACTAACTGCGTAACTATATGTAACCAGGTTGTATACCTAGCTAATCAATCCAGTGAATCCAGTCCCTAATAATATACTAGAATCTTAATCTGCCTACAAGAAAAGTGGTTATGCCTTCATACGCTAATGTACATATTACACATAGGGCGATATTATGAGCAAAAATCAAACTCTGTGCATCACACTGGCTCATTTCGCAAAAAATCCGAGTATTCCAACTCGAACGAACGTTCCAAGTAAAGTGGAGTCTAAGGAAAGGTCATTCACACGTCAGCACAAAGCCTATGTGTGTAAGTTGGGTGGATTGGATAAGGTAGAGTTGATTTCAGGCAAAGAACGCTTTAGTAGATGGATGGATCGACCAGAATTTTCTATCACATTACTTCCATCACATAAGACTCACTCACGTACCTTCGTGGGTTTAAACAAATACGATTTTTTATGCCCTTGCACGACTGTTTTCTAAAGGGCAAGCGGGTAGCTATTGCACAGAGAGAAAAGAAGATTGTGGTCTTAGTCTTAGTAATTGCAATAATAATTCCTAAACATTCAGAGGAATTTAAGAAAAGAGCTAAATACTTCTTTGCATGGTTAAGTGGCACAATTATCTAATATTTTACTTTTGCTGTCGTGAACGCATTTAGCATTTGCATAAGTGGCCCATACATTTAGACATATGGAGCATCTGCATTGTGGAACTGTGTAATTACACTTTTATTATGCAAATGATAAATCTCTTCCTTTTAGTTTCCCTTCCTCGGCCTAACTTCCCATAGTTTACCACTCTTTGAAACTACAGTACTAAAACTTGGAGCCAAGTGAACTCTTCTATCAAGTTCTATCACTATCTTCCGATGTGTACACAGAAACTTTACCATTTCCCCATTCGTATTCAGAATTCGTCGGAACCGCACACACACTACACAGTGTCAAGTTAAGTCTCGAACTATCCTACTAAAGATACTAGTGATAAGTAGGCATTAGAAATGTAGGTCCACACTCATGAGATACCTTAAGGATACTTATATTACACTTACATTGCATTACATCCAGACTACTGCTTCAGAATATTTAAAATCAACCATTTCCCTACGTACCTTATATAGTTACACTTGTATCATCAAAGACTAATCCTCATCATATGCACTACAATATCATGCTCCCTTAGAAAACCACATCACACACTCGTGTCATTTTTCTCCACTGCCTCAGCTACTCAAATTACACATGTATTTATGTTACAGCACCTATTACATATACTTAGGCTAAGTACACTACATAAATGTCATGTGCTAACCATTATCATATCTAACTTCTGATCATGCATTTGTATGCTATTCGTACGCAGAAAACTAAACACCCCACTATCAATAAATACGTCATGATCTAATGGTGAATGTAATTACCATAAATGTAATGTGTTTTTATTCATAAATAATATAAGTGCCTATCTAGAGTAAAGCCGAGTCAATTGGGGATCGACCTATTCTTCAACAGCAATATGCACTAGTTCGTGTGACGCATTCCTATTTGTATCGTTACTCACGTTTAGCACGAATTTAAAGTATGTAATAGCATTACTAACCAACAGTCTGGACAGCACTGGCTTCTATAAGTCTATTGTATATTCATGAAACTCGTACAAGTATCTAGGTTCCCATCATTCTATATTATATGCACTTGTACGTAAACTCTGCGAGACATAAAACTTTTTCTCATTTCAAACTCTCCTTAAGGCGAAACACTCTGAACTATTGAAATGGTAAAGAAGAACTTTGGAATGAAACTCAACTACCTACTTAAATTCTAACATACACGATTATATTCTGCAGGAAGATTATTGATAGATTATAGGGAAGTCTCTGCAGAGATGAATGACTATAGCATAGCAGGCTGCTGCTCCAGATGTATAACTAATACTTTTACAACTTTAATATTGGGTAATATCCCCTACGTTCGCAGAATCACATCACATTCTTCATCATCCTGAGCTCCTACAGTGTACTAATAATACCATTTCGTTTTATTGGAACACATCACTCGGCTAAATCTTTTCTCCGACTACGACGAAGCCATCCACGTACCTTAATGCACACTATTTGAATAATATGTTATCGTATAGGAGCTACTGTCACTGCTTCCATCAGGCTTTATATAACTATTGTACTAACACTTGTACTACTTCGGCTCACACAAAAACATAACACATGTGCTTACATCCCATTACCTTACTTACATATTACCTTGCCACTTATATACACCAGAACCATTTCGATAAAAAGAACCGCAATAAATCAACAAATTATAATTTATTTACCACTATATGACTTCACGTCTAGCGAAAACTGAATTTTTATTAGAAACGCACCTTTGGGATCATCATTTTTATAGCTTCACTTAATAGATCAATCAAACAATCGAAATCACACTTGAATTCACATGCAAACTGTCAGCACATTCACAAATTCACAAAATCACTTGCAGATGAACAATTAATTATCTGAATGTAAATAAAGTATGTTACTCATGAAACAGCAGATTTTATGACGATATAAATGTTGCTACACTAAATTCCTAATCCCGAAAACTGAATTTGCTAGTTTTCAAAAACGTGCTCCTGTAAGGAGATGGAAGAAATGAATCAAGGGAAACCATCCATTGGAATGTAATTGAAGTATCCAGTTTAAGCGAGTAAAGTAAAATGTTGGGGAGTAAATGGAAAAGTTAAAGGATTTCTTTCTGTGCTTGAGACAAGACAATTGAAGACTAACTGAGTAACTGAGAACGCCGGGTCTACAAAAGAGTTTAGTAGGTAGATAGAGATAATGCAATGCAATCCCGTCTGTGCTGTAGGAAGATAATGCAAAGTATTATCTGCATCTGTATTAAGAGTATGGCAAGAGTATAATGTGATGTGGTTGGGTTGGTTTCGTTCTTCTACTTCCATCTGTGTATTTACTCTTTTCTAAAGAATCACATGTATGCTAGAAAACTACTTAATGCCAGTAGAGCCATACAATGCATGTGTGCATATGCTACAAATGTGATTTGGATATTGAAGTGAACAAAGCAAGTTAATGCGAGACAGGCCAAGACAGAACGACTGAAATGTTAATCTATCCCTTGCATTACATAGGATACTTACGTGTACCTATACACATAACGTAGTTATGTGCACAGATACAGAGATACACAGAGACGAGTTAGTTAGTTCACCATTAGCAGTTCTTTCTTGATACACACAGAAATGAAACAAGTTTTCTTGCTCTTCACAGAAGAGGAACGAAACTGGCCAGAAACAACTCGCATTGTATATGCATACTTCCAATTGTATTCCATTGCACAGCACACATTACTCACTTGATATTGCAGTATCTACATACGACTCTCTGTTTAATGAGTATACAGATACCAATTTGATGTGATGTGATAGTGTAGCACCTTTAAAGTAAGTAGTATACTATGCTGTGTACGATACCTCAGCTTTTGTTCATCACACGCAAAAAAATCACAAGGTCAACTTAAAATCCAGCTTCATACTTTATTTTACATACATGCCTTAGAGTATAGCAGGTACCTTGGTGTATAGTAATTTCTATTGTTGGATACATTATGCATTAGCATTAGCAACTCTATACATTTTTATAATTATATTCACAATACAAGTTTCAAAAGTTCCTTACATACTTAGTACTTGTACTTAAGATTAAAAACAAAAATCACTATTCTATGTAAGTAGTAAGGGACGACTAATTCTACTATTATTATTGTAAATTGGTGGATTATCATACGTATATATTGCATAGTATACAATCTATATGCAAAAAGATACTATTACTCCTATAGGTATAATGTGCAGATATGTAATGGAGTGGACAGGACGAGTCCAGCTTAGCCAAGCCAAATCAAAGAGATAGGAAGGGTAGCCAAGTGAGAGCCACAAGCACTTGGCATATCATATCTCTCGTCTCGAGTACATTCATACAAGTACAAGACCACAACCATGCCAAAGTCAAAGCCAGTGCCCACTCAATCTCAATTCTAATCATATGCAAGTGAAGCCAAACGAAAACTATAAAAGACGGAGCATCGTATAGTAGGAGAATAGCACACATACATACATTTTTCATTCCCTGCCTGGCCTATCTCAAACTATTCTACTTACATTATTACTAGGCTGCCCAAGCGAAGCAGGTTTGCCAGAACCATACTTATCACTACCAGACAACACCAACTAAACCAAACGAATAGTCGAATAAATACGTAAAAGGCTTAGCTAATCCAAGAAAAACACAAACAACACCAATAAAAAACAATTGAACTCAGCAGCTGCATTGCAATCTGCATCCTTTCGTGGCTCGTACTATACCTACATCAATGTGTAACACCAAAACACAATTCATAACATCCTACCATAGTGTCATCCTCGTCCCTACTTAATATTAAGTGCCTACTAAAATACACTGGACTATAGGCCAACGGAAAATAAAACTATAATTTATCACGCAGTAAAATAAAATTCAATTAAAAATGACTATTTGCATAATGAACACCAAGAAAGTCCATTTGGATTGACATTTATGCTCATTCTAACACTTTCTAAGAATACAATTCACACCATTTTTATAGCTATTAACTATTTATGATTCTAATCAGATTGAAACTGTTTTCTGGAGAAAATAAACAATAGTCAACTACGTAGTAAGGTTAAAGGTTGCAGCAGTGTGCCCTTATATGTAATCTATAGGTATAGTAATAATGAGGAAAGAGTAACTGGGGTTTCGTTCGCTTTTAGCTGACAATGTCTACTGTACATCAGTGTCACATGCAGTCTTGTCAATTTCATTTAAACGATAAAAATTATACATAGCATTCCTTGGAATGGTTGAGTGCATCGTGTCCCTGTAAAAATAAGGTATAGCAAGTTGTTAAAAGAATCTTGACAGTTCCTTGCCTCCAGTTGCTTCCATTCCTTCAGTCAAGTCAGACCAGCATTTAAGTATAAGGATTCCTTCCTTCTGCTCCCTTTACTTACTTACTCGCTTTATGGTGAATATTATGTAAAGTAAGATTCTACCCAGGGCATTGCTATTACCTTACTGTTTGTGGAATTGACGAACAATGCTCTCCGAGCACACAGCCAGCGATGCATACAGAAAATATGTACCACGTAATAATTTTTATTTAAGCAGAAGACAATTTACAACCAGTTGAGCATTCCTCCTTTAAAATTATATACCTAAGCATACACAGACATACTTGCAATTTGCAAAGCAATCTTTTCATACTACTCTACGGAATGCTGCGTTGGAAATTGGAATCTTTTCGGTTCTTTTTATGACGTGAGCAGTAGTAAACAAATAATAATATTTCTCATCACATCCTCGTCCACACTAATAGAAATCATAAAAACTAGGTCATTGAGTTGTTAGAGAATTAAAGCTTGCCAATGTTGTAATTTCCATTCTAGGCGAAACTTAAAAACTTCCAGGTTTAGAATAGCGTAGAGACTACTGATGGCTCATTACTTTATGGCTTCCTTGATTATCACGTATTTCTATGCTATTTTCGCACATTGTAATGAAAAATATAGTTAAAGAGTACATTTAGGTATAGTTAATGAAGATTGAGGGTGGTATTAGTAGACAGCTAGAGACTGCAATATGCAATAAATATGATGAATAGAATTACTGGGTAAGGTAGAGGTAGAATAAAACGGTACAAAATGCATTTGCCAAGTCAAACAAAAGTCTAATCAGGTTACAGTCAGTAGTTGAATTGACTTGACTTACAGGTAATGTAATATTGTAATGTGAAATGAACACAAACACAGAGTAGACCATTAGTCTGAGTGAATTGGATTGGAGGGAGAGAAGATGGGATGAAGGATGCCGTAATGCAATGGAACTCTGTGTAAACACACAAAATACATAACATGTATTAATACTACATACTCACACACATAGCTACATCAGACTGCAGAAAGAATGGGAGAACAAGAAAAACGGTTTGACTTGTTCTAGTATGGCTCATAGAGTTATCTATCTGCCAATGCAGGGCCAATGCATTGCTTGGCCATAGCGAACGAACGGATTAAATGCAACGTAGCACAAACAAATAAAATAATGAAGGAACGAAGTAGCATAACATAACAGTCAAAGGAAAACACATGAAAAGTTTAAAGTACAATAACATAGTAAATAAGAGTAGGATAGGAGTACGCATTCTGAACAAGGCAAGCCACTTGCTAAATCCACAATGTTGTTTGCCGTTTTTCGATCATGTTCTCTCTCCCGTTCCTCTAATATAACGTTTCTCTTGCCAAAAGACCTACTCAATTTTTCGACCTGGTGAACTGAGCTGAACCTTCTGTTTTCTTCCAATCTTTATTTCATATTCGAGATTATTGACATAAATTGGACTAACTAAGTTACTTTAGTGGGCAATGTAGTGCTTTAGCTCTTAGCTGTGATGTGACATGTGACTCTCGACTTTCTTAATGACAACAGTTAGCAATGACAGATACTCAAACTGTAACGATTTAAATATTTTAATTATGCTGACGCTTTAAGTTCTGTTAGAGAAGGAAAACAAAGGCTGAGAAAACATGGGAATGAATGGAAATCTTCTTCAAATGAGATGGGAGAATATTTTAACGATTATTGCATAACATTACACTGTCTTGTATGCAGACAACAGTACAGAAAGTATAAAATCGAAGGAAACGTGTGAAGTAAGTTATAGAACTGTTTTAGGACGCCCATCCGTCATTCAGTCATCATTACCAGTTTAGTCTTTGTCAGTTAAGTCATAAAAATAAATTGTTATGTTATAGTAATCGTAACATAGTAGATTGTAAATTGCAAGCAATTGGAGCTTTAGACTATGGCAAGTTGTCTTCAGCCAGCAACGAAATAACTATCTCCCACTTTTATTTCCATTACCACGCAATAGTAAAGTTAGTAATGCGATATCCTTCGTGTTCCTCGCTTCCTCGTCTTTCCCTCTTCCTTTTTTTCCTTTTATCTTTAATAGACTAGTAAATGCACAACTCAACTCAGACAAACAGAAAGAGAATTGTACTGTTTTCTGGACAGGGAAACTAATACGACCAACAATGGTGTATAAGAGACCAGTTACACGATACATACCCACACAGATAGGAACTGCGATAATGATATGGATTACGTTCTAATATAATAAATAAAAATACAATTCTCATACATAAGAAAAGTTACGACTTGCTCCATCACATGGCAATGGCACTAATAATAGCATCATAATAATGCTCTAAGGCAAGATGTTACAAATATCTAATTTCTGTGTATTAAATTCCTGGGACAAAAGCTGCTATTATTCTATAAATAAATGTAGACTCACTGTAAGAACAAGTAGAACCAAGGAGAGAGGCCAAGCCACGGAAGACACGGATGTTTCTGCAAAAAATAAATAAATCCCCGATTATAGATATACAACATTGATCATGATTTCTGAGAAAATAATTTATTGTTTCATTGACTGATTAAAACTGGATTTAATTTATCGTGATTTTTACAAGTTACTCATTAGTCTCTTGTGNGCCTAGATACGTGGAGGAATAAAGTCGTGTACAGAGAAAACTCCGAATTCTCTCCCTGCATATTTATTGTTACCCGGTGCACCGCATACCTTAGACCCAACCAATTAGCACCGGATAATACATCTTGTGGTCAGTGATGCGTGATGATCATGAATGGCATTTGTTGAGTACTCGGAAATTACTACGTCAGTTAGAATTGTAGTCTAGCCATAAAAATCTAGATTAGAGTAGCGGGGGAGGGTTTTCCTAGTGTCTGGGCTAGACTTGTTGGGAACTATTGTGAGTAGGGACTGTAGCAGAGAGCTAAATGAAACCAGAGTAAGTAATTACCGTTTTTACAGCAGAACTGTGTAGCAGTGTTCTAAGTTCAGTTGAGTAACGTTAAAATTACATGGATTTGCTTTGTAAAGCCATGAACCGAAGTGAATGGAGGCCGGCAGGCTTACGTTTGTTCTTTCAAGCCAAACGAGAGAAAAAATGCAAGTTTTTCAATCAGTTGCTACAATAATGGATTCAACAGAGAGTCAGAACGAAATAGGGAAACTGTTGTAATAACGTCCGACGCTAATACTACTTAACACTAGAATTTATGAAAGAATTTCTTCGCAATGCTCTTCATTTGTGGTCACAATTGTGCCAGCTCCTTTTTATTAGTATTCACTTATACTAATGCTAGGAAAACAACGGAAGGAATGAAAGGGTCCGTTAAGTTTCCGCCGTTTGTGGCAAAGTGATAATTATTATTATTCCCGTCAATTTAATACAATTGCTTGCGTTTGCATTTCCTAGCCACTCCGCCTTACCTCACTTACGTCTTCGATAACTTTTCCCATAACGTGGGGGGCTCACTTAAAAGTAAACTAAACTCGCCCGCTAACAATAAGCAAAATTAAACGAGACAAGCAGAGAATGCAAGTTGAGTGTTTTGTTATATAAGGCACTTATGTACGTACATGTCCGACATTTAAGTAGCGAACAAATCTTGTTTATCTTCTCTGGTGCTATTAGACAAGTGAATTGTGCACAAGTAGCCATATCCCTGAAATAGAGACCCTTTTCGGACTATTTATTTGTTTTCCTCAGCCACTTGTCTTGGCTGGTGTGTGTATGAATGTACACTACATTAATTGCAAGTTTTGCTTTGCACTCCTAATGTGCCTATTTCCTAGCCATAACAAACAAATCCCATTGAGAAGCTCATATGTCTAGCCAGTGTATTAAAAGTGGAGGCTTAAAATGTAAACACATGAGATGAGATTCTCTATCAAATGAGAAAATGAAATGTGAGTGAGCTAAGGAAGTAAATGGGGAATGCAAAATGAAATGTGGGGCTATCATACACTAAATCGTTGCAATAATAATAGTAATAAGAGCAAGACATAATCTAAGAGAGGCAGAGAGTAAACAACATACACGACTACTGCACTACTTCAAGAACACTGCACACTCTACCTACACTTTTCTTAGTACATCTTCTCCGAATACCATCATTTCCGATGCAATCTTGCTTCGAACTTTTCCTCCGTCTTTCCTACAACAGTCTCTATTTACATCTTCACTTCAAGACGTATCTTCACTTCAAGACATATCAAAGTTTGTTGTCTCTTTACTGTAAGGACAACAGCAGAGGATCCTAACTTAAGCCAATATTTTATAACTTAATGTTATGTAGCATTACGAGGAGCTACTTAGAGCAGATATGACATGATGGGATGATATGATATTTATATATCCTGTACTCTAGCACTCAACATGTACCGTCTTCTTCCTTGAACTTATCTTTGTCCCGTTCATGACTCCCATTACTCTTACTCTTATTTTTTCGGGCTTTTCCGCACACAGCTTAATAGATATGCCTTGTTAATTTACTCTGATGCTTTCTTGCTCTTCCTGCGTCATTATGACATGTCATGCTATCATACCTTGTGTGCTAACTGCATTTTGCATTTTATATTGCTCTTTTAGACCTCAGCAAGGTGAGAGTTTTAAATGGCCCTTTGTGCATATACCATATTTATATTAGACACATTATTATCTTTTATTATCCCAGCCTTCCTCACAGTTTCAGTTCAGCCCTGTTGATAATGATGATTAGGTGGGCGAATTTCACACTCACTCTCTACCAGTCGGTATCGTAATCACTTGGCTGACTTTATCTAAATGTCATTCGTGATACTATAATTCAGCTGGGTTACCATAATCTCTGCAGCTACTATATAACATCATTACTGTATTAAAATTGTATATATTTAAGTACCTCATCTTCATCACATATCCCATCTTAACCACTTTCATAAAAATTTTCACATCCACTTAATTCCTGACGTAATTATGTACACAATTTTATGACTTTCCAGCAAAGAAACATTCTAAGAGTATGCAATCCTATTAGAGTTCTCCGGAAATTATGTTCTTTAACCTGCTCAGTAACTAATCATCAAATGCCCTAATCTCAACTTTAGACTTACGTAAGCCGATTCGCCTTCCTCTACTACTACTTAGTCATCTTACCATTAACATGGTACTTAATTTCTATTACGGCACCAGAAAAAATACAGTAAATTGTTGTCGATGTATTTTTCCTGTTTTCCAAAGACCATTGTACATTTTGTTAACCTCAGTAGATTTAGAAAATACAAAAATTGTAAATATCTATCTACCACAATGTAGTTAATAAATGTCTACTTTAAATTAATATGTACAAGGCAAAGGCTCTCTGAGATAATGTTGGTTATTATTACTCATTCGTCATGTGGTTAAGCACAGATTATATATTTCAATCATTTACAACCACTTTAGTGCGTGGGGTGGGTTTGGTTGTTATTTAGTAGATTAAGGAGATAGATAATAATGGATTGTGGTCTTTCAATTTTCTGTTTAGCTCCTTTACATCAGGATAGACAAGAGCAGCTTCTAAATGTCTGTGTGCAGTAATGGCTTCATTCTATTGTCTAACAATCAGAACAAACAAAAATGCGAAATGGATACAAATCCCTTGTGCATGCCTTCATTAATCTTTATTATAATGAAAGATTGTAGATATGTGAGTAATTATCTATTAGTGTATCTGTAAATTCAAATTGGTTATCACACCTACACTCTCTCTTCTCATTCATTCCTCGAAAGACACCTGCGGCTGTGTGTAGCGTTTCATTTCAATGCTTATGCCCATTGTACATGCATGAGTATTTATACATGCATAAGTATAAGATGATTATGACTTGCTAAATGCCAAAGGTAAATGAAAATAGCAAATAAGACCAAGTGTAGAAAACTTACACCCTGAAGATAAGCCGAGTCAGTGCCAGTGTCGTGTCAGTCACTAATTACACATGCAAGAATTTAGGCAAAGGCCAAGCCGAGCTAGAAATCTGCATTGTACATAGAATCCTGTACAAATAATTCGCTGCAGAGAAAAGAAAAGTCTGACATGAGATGTCAAGACTCTAGACAGAATAGCATCAAATAGCAACTGAAAGGGAATTAGTAGGAGATTTTAATAGTTGCCTCCTATTTGTAGTGTCGCACGCTAACTAAGTAAATAGTTGCAACAGTCAGAATTGTACAGTTTCATTATTCTGCTTAACTCTAGCGTGATCGTATTTAAACATCCTTGACATTCAGGCATTTTATTGAGGTGAAGTGGCAATCGCTCTTGTTTTATTTCGCATTTACAACGTATTTAATAGCCCTGCCCACCATACCAAGGTTATTAGTGAACTATCTATCTACGGAATGGAGTACACAGACACCAAGTTGCTAATGCTTCGTTTTACCACTTCTGACAGTGGAACTCTATGTGAAGTCTCAATTGAAACTAAATATAATAGTTGGCTCCTCTACCACGATCCACCATAGGGTTCATTTATTTATATAGCTGTACACTGAGAATTCTATGCACTTTATTATTGTTGGGTTAGCTATGAGGAAATGATGATCGTATTGTACATGCTGAACTAATCTCAACAACAATAATTCCATTGCTCGATCAGAATACGCGGATATTACGACTATCTGTCTGTGCTCTATTTTTAAAAGACTAGCAAAGATTAGATCGTAGATTGCTTGCCATTTGGACTACCTAAGGGTTATCCAGTACATCTAGCATTGTATAAATAAAAACGTATACTTAACCAAATCTAATCTCTCCGGTGAATCTGTGCCTTCCCTTGTCTTAAATCTCTGTGCGTTTTCATTATTTGCCCTGTACATTTTCTAGATCCAGAGTAGAGATAGGAGAAACCAGAACTATGTGTAGCACACCACCTTTTCCTTGGCATTTATTAATGGCAGACATAAATTGCCATTTTACGCAGTGACACTGATTTACTTTACGAAGGCACTACCTACTTAAAGTACAGCAAACAAGGTTTTACGATCCCATAAACCAACATAGATTACATCATACGACGAAATCCGATAAAATTTGATAGGGCTACTAAATGCTTGCATGAAAGAAAGACGGAATACAAAGATATTTAATTTTTGGCAATTAGTTTTTAGACGTTACCTTTATAGTACTATAATTAAGAAAAAGTTAGGGAATAGAATTAACAAAAAGTTAATCCACTCTAGATGTAGTGCATCGGTGAGTGCATCAGATCTTGCAGGTTTAGCAGGGAAGACGTAACATTGGGAATGACACAAGAAAAGGAGACTCGCGTGGGATCATCTTCGCTTGACTAGCAAAAGAGTCTCACAGCATTATCCAGTCGTTTGAAGCGTGCAGCACTTACTTTTACTCATTATTATTAACATCATGAGCCATTAAAATCTTATGGTTATGAGACATTTGGCCCACGCACTTGATTCCCACAGATAATCTTCACTTTCTCCCAGAGCAAACACACATAAGCCTCAGAGCGGAAAGGGAAGAAAGTTTTTTCGTTAGTTACATCCTAACTGGCTTCAAGAGCTTTTTGGCTACCAAAGCTACACGTGAACTTAAATCACATAAATGACAAGACAATTGAGAAACAGAGCAGACTGACAAAACATCTGCTCCCACGTCAAAGTTAGTACACTGTTAAACTCAATAGGCACAACTATATCATTCTTCTATACCAACATATACTGCTTATCACAATATCACCCGTCAACACAAAAATTCGACGTAATTTTACTGTGGAGATCCCATCTAGGGAAACCCAGACTTAATGGCACTGACATTAGATCATAATAACTTATTTTCTGTAGATACAAAATGAAGTTAAGTAACAATTGATAGAAAAAGCATTATGGATTGGATACAATAAATATCTCATCTATTTATATAGATAGGCATTTCAAACCTTCCCAATTGTATCTATATTGATAGTATACTAAAAAGGGCTGAGATAATCATTTAGAAAAAGTTATGCATGTAGAAATAAGTTAGATGTTCTAGATGTGTCCCCTATCAATGCAGATATGGCCAAAGACACAGTTTGCAGCATGTGAGTTCTAAAACTTTATTTACTTAAACTGACGGTAGTTTTTCATAGAGAAACTTTTTGGGTGATTGATTACTGTGGCCAAAGCGAAGACACAGTAGTGGGTGGTGGATGTGTAGCGTAAAAACTACACGGAGAACAAACAGTCGCAGGGAAAGAACAAAGACAGCAGTTGACTTTATTTACATTAGTTTGTTCGAGGTAGATAGGCTTATATCGGAGTCTGAGTCTAGGCCATGCACGCTGTTCCATTACACTACATTAAGTTATTACCGGTTGATTTAGCTAGGTATACCTTTAAAGTTAACTAACAATAATTTCCCTGGTAGTTTGAGCAGTTAGGTAAGTTAAGCTGTGCAAGGCAGAGGAAAATCAAAGCCAAAGCTGACATGAAGCCGGCTGAAAGCATTACGTTGTACAGATATATGCTGGAAAGGCCTGGAAGGTCTCCGTCGCCGGGAACTCACTTTCTCCGGCGGTTTGTAGCCAGTTGGAGGATTGTAGGCAGAGTATAGATCTAATAATATGTAGACAGAGTGGAGTGTGTCACGAACATAAAATCAGAACTATAGGAAACGAACGTAAGTGCGATGCTCGTAGAATTAGTTTTCTGAAGTTGGAACTTGAGTCACTTGAGTTAATGGTATGTGAAGTTTCCATAAGTTTTACTTTATCTCGTCTAACTGTTGAGTACTTATCTGGCTTACGTGAGCAAATGTTCTCAGCTTGCTTTGATAACATCCATTCTTCATCCTCCATACCTCTTCACACTCACATGTCCTTTTCTTTTACAGACTTCTTTGATTGGTTTCCCTCATTTTTCTGTTTCATTGAAATCTATTATTCTCTTCCCATCGACCTCTACCGTTACTTACTTATTCAAATATTACGCAGAAACTAACGAGTTTATGGCCAATTCTATTTATTCGCGTAGATTTAAAACAAAGATTATTAGCTAAAATCTCATTTAACATTCTATTGTTGACCGCAATTTTTATACTATTCCATTAGGTTCAGGTATTCATTTTGTTTTGTAAATTTTTCTAAAATAGTGAACATGATTGTGTTTTAAAAAAAATGTGATTCTAGGAATTGGAGGCGGAAATAAATGGTGAAGAAGAATAAAGATAAGTAAAAAGTCATAACCACGAAAGAAGCTATCGAAGGTATTAAAATGATATAAAATACAATCAACCTTGCTAATGAGCTTGTTCATGTGAAATATTTTGGGATCAGTCAGTCATTCCTTCCGTGTTTCTTATTAGCATTTCCTAGACTGAGTGTTTATTGCAAAGAGTGGATCATATTTTTGAAACCCATACAGCATAAGTATATATTTACCTACGGTTTTTTCCAATTTGCATCTTGCACCTGAAATGAATGCAAAGTGCAGTAAAGAGTGTAATAAAGCTGCGAGTAACATAGTCATAAACTAAATAGAAGTTGAGTACGCACATAAAAAGTGGTCGAGGTAGGTATATTTTAATAATAGCAAATGCACTGTAGACTGCTGCGGAATTTCTGCGAATTCATTCTTGTGCAGTAAATGAGCGGACGGGAATGGTAAAATAGCAATTTCATTAAATTCTACTCCACTTAGAGCAGAAGCCCAGCGTTGTGCCCAAAGTATTTCTCTTTCATCTTTGGAAAGGCGTGCATTAATCTGGAACGAGAGACGGGATCCACCCTTAACTATGAATAAACCAACTTTGATGTAAAATAAAAAAGAGAGACAGTTGTAGTATTGTAAATAGGAGAGTGAGGAGGTCTCTGGCTCAAAAACATTCTTTTAAGTCAATTCGTTCGTTAGTTTCCTTGATACTTTATTATGAACGGAAGAGTGAATAGAAAACGCGGTTTGTTTCCATGCTCAAATTAGAGTGAAACCGAAGCCACAGGATAGGAGAGCCAAGGTAATCTTAGATTCACACAGATATTGAAACAAACTATCTACCAATCTGATGACTTTGATGTAGAGTTAACTGAACACGAATGATTTAATGAAATTTATGTTCTTATGTAAGGTTTTAATTGTGAGTAGGTACTGCTACCACTTCATCCTGCAGCCACGGGATTTCTACTCCGCAGACATTAATGTTCACCTTATATACACAGCACTCAACACTAACACCTCTCCTGTTTCGGCACGTCTCACATGGAATGCATTCCTAATTAAGAATTTAAAGAGGAACTAGTACATGAAGTTAATCTGAGTGTGAGTTAAATAAATAAATGCTTATCTGTTGTTAATGTACTTAGACTGCACAATTACTAAATACGATGTAAAGTGAAAAATGGGAAACAATGATTTACCTTTAAACATCACGGTTAATAAAATGCTCCCTGCAACTACCGTAGAAGCCTGATATGAACGCTCTATTGTTACAGGACTATTAATGCAGAAAGTACACATTCGTGTAATTAAATTTTAATTTCAAATTAATTTCTTATTTCTGTTGTTGTGAAGAGGTACTAACCAAACACTCTTCAGACTCTTTGTAGCCTTGTTCAAATTAAATAATAAAGCTACACAAGTACTTACCCACTCAAAGCTAGTAGATCCCTATCAATCTTTTATCTTAGGCACATAAGCTACAGCTCGAGTTATCTGTGCAAACGCAGTTCGAAGCTGGATATCAGAAATTAGTAAAGCTCTTTTGTTGCTATTTGCGGTTTTAGCGATAAGCGATGGATAAACCACAAACACAGACAAATAGACAGCGTTGCTGACATAGCGCTTCTTTTTAATGCTACATAATAAGGCACTATATACTATAGCTGCATATCCCCTCACCTTTGCTTTGAACTATAACATAACATGACTATTCATGGGAAGGTGAGTTGGTTTAAATTAACCCTAGTTCAAGACACAGAAGCTGTTTGTATTCAAAGTGCACAGACTTACTCAAATGAAACTCCTAAGGTCACAGGCTTAATGCAACAACGGCGATGGCAGAATCCCTACACACGTATTTGAGATTACAATAGAATATTAGGTGCTTACAATAGAAATATTTACTGTTTTGCTGCGATATTCAATTAGGTAGGCAGTCGTGTTGATTTCGCACAACAGTACATTACCAGTGCTAATCTACTAATAGTGCATCATTACTTAACCTTACTCTTCTTAAATCCAGACGTAAACATACCCATAGGAAACTTCCGCCTTTTCTTCTGATTTTCATCGTTCATTGTACTTGAGCTAACAATCGAACTGTAGTTTGTACTTAGTCAAGTGGCAATGAAGAAGTTTCTTCTGATGTACAATTTGTCGCTTTCAATTCCATGGATTTCTGATGAGAGTGTGAGTGAGAACGCTAAGCTGATAATAGAAACATTCCGGCGTTTCAATGATAAAAATTGCACAGAATGCAATCTCAACTTTTTGGACGAGTCTCACAATCACCACAACTCAACAAGTCAAACAGTAAATGTCTACTGTGCACACAGACCTAGTATATTTAAGATTTTATACTTTATACCTCGGTATAGTTACTACACACTTTCCAACTGTGGATGTGGAGTATTAGTATCACTGATACCAAAGCAATTATTTCAGCTTCAATACTAATAAACAAACCCCATTTGTAAAAACAAACAAGACAGAATGATTCTCCTATATTGCAAATTATATCAGAACATAGCGATGCAATACTTTATAAGTTTATCTGTATTACTGCATTCTTGCTCTGTATGTGTGAACACAGCCTTATGTTTCTATTAAGATGTTGAGTTGCAATGTGCAATTTATTTCTCGTGGCACGTAGACCGAATAAATATCAGTATAAAAATAAATTGACAGTTTCCTACATTTGGACTAGTATTGTAGTCAACACATATGGAACTGTAAGGAGATACGGCACTACGGATGTATCTTGTAACTATATAACTAACATAAATTACATAATACTTACAACAAGCAAGACAAAAACTGTAATTGCACTGGCCATGAATTTAACTGCTGCAATATTCACATGCTTTTACAGTAAAAACTATTGTGCAATAAAATAGCAATAGCTTATTTCGACAATCAATAACGCTATCAGATGCCAAGCACAAAACAAATCGAATGACATCCGTAGATTCTGACTATTTACTTATTTATTCCATAGATATCTGTATTACATTTTACTCCTTGTAAATACACCATTCTGAAGGACATAACTTAATCGAAGTTAGCGAAAAGAAAAGGAAAATTGTCTTAAAATATAATCGTGGATGCAATGTTATTATTGGTATGGGTAAGACACTGGTACCTGAGTGAATTGTAATGTGAATAATAGTTGCAATGAATGCCTTGTCACCTTTCTTGTTAGCTGACTGTCTTGTCCACACTTCACACTCGGTGGGTTTATGTTTTATATATTATCGTACTATGCGTAGCAAACTGTTTCCTACGGACATGGAATGAATTATTCAATAATAAACTACTCCATATTCTATTGTTCCATTGTTGCAAGGGTGTCTTACAAAGCAATGAAATCCACAGAGAGGAAACGGTTCAATGAAACCCGTCTCACTTGATTTTACAATTTGTTCCTATAAATTATGGTTTATTGGTACATAAGTAATTTAGTGCCTATAGTCGAGACTAGTGTTATTTCGTAACCTGAACCAAATGAATTGTTAATATGAGAATGGGTTATGTAATATTACTCCAATATTCTGAGTCTACACCCTGTGACTCTGTTGAGTAAACAATGCAATGTTTGCCAAATAGGTTTTAATGAAATGACCTGTCAGCCAATACTTTCCGCAAAAATCTGTTAAAAGCATCCTATATGTAGTTGAAATCAGGATGGGTCTAGGTACTTTAGGCGAAGTTGAATCCTTTTTGTGTATTATTGTTAGAGTTCGGCATATTGGGGTTAGACCTTCGTCTAGATTATAGGGTGTGCTAACATCGTAGAAGGTTTAAATCTACAAATGGGGAAATGCAGAGTCATGATTACAGTAAGTGCATTAATTCAGATGCACAGGAATATTTACATCGGTTACACCTTAAGTTGTGGTTTTTGACCAGCTGTGAACTTATGAAAATTAATGCTAGCAAAATCATTGCACATTACTCGGTAAATGGAAAGCAATATTATTATTATTGCAGTATCCTGTTGCATTGTTAACATAGAGCAATTAGCTGTTTACTTGGCCTGGCCTGGAATGAACTTGGAATTGTTCTGTGTTTTTCGTTGATATTGTGTTTTTCTCAATGTTCGAGTTTGTTCCCTGCTTGGTTTACATTTCCTATTCTGTTCATGCAATGAGCGTGGAATGCTGTTCACGTTTAGAAATCACACTGCTAGTGCAATATGAAAAGTGTGAACAAGGTGAGGCAAATGGCAAACCTCACTTACTCATTCTTGTGTGTATTAACCTTACGTCTCATTATTTAACATTATTCTTTGAGCTAGGTACTTTGGTCATATGCAGAATATATTGCATAGGTAGACGAAGTCAACTATGAGTTAAAGGATGTTTACGGAAACAATAGAATGAGCAAGATGGATGAAAAATTGTTTAATAAATTTTAATCTAACAAGGAGCTGTGCTGTTAAGTAGTCGAAGAATCATGACAAATGATCACTGACTGCACTTGGCACCTAACTGGTGATTTTTATGCATGTGTACACATAATTTAGTTATTATACCTGTTAATTTGTTCTCAAGAACATGTTTATGTTTGTCCAAGTTCATCCCCGACTCTAGAGATTCCTTCACGTGTGCACCTCGTGTTAACATTTCAGCGATAACTAACAATAAGTTAAGACAAGTTTGCTCGTAGACTGAAATAAAAGACATTTTAATAATTCAATCCACATTCACCGGGGCAAAGTACTGGATTGGATGCAATTGTCAAATAGATAATTCCTTAGCGGTCTAGTCTATATTATATGAAGCAGATGGAGGGGAAATGACAGGCTCAGAGACAACTCCAACAAAGACTGGAATTCTTATTACATCTGTCTGCAACTCAAACCCAATTGCATTGCACAATGGGAATCTAAACTCGTTTCAATTGAAATACTTTGCTGCAAAGTGATGAATTATTATACCAACAAAAGCTAAATTCACAGACAAAATCTCCAAGTTAAGTGACATGACTGCGATTGAAGAGATAGAGCAACTCTATTGACTTGGGCTTTTTAATATTGAGCTTTTATACTTGTCAGAATGTCAAATTCAATTTGGTATATGAGAACCTACAGCTGTTCATTTCTTCATAAAATGGATTATGGTCAGATTAGATGGCATCATTCTGTGAGGCTGACAAATACTTTGGAATTACAGAGGACAAACACACAAAGATGTGACCTCATAAATCAGTTTATTATTGATTAACTTAAGAAATCAGTATCTGTTATGGGAAGTATAATATATACAGCTGTTAGATGCATTATTTAGAATATATATGTTGTGCAACATATTATATCCAGGCCTGTAGGTATATAATGCAGGGTTGG